>JALPQI010005534.1:0-77023 GCA_025490895.1 Thaumatotibia leucotreta
TTATTTCTTTTAGGGTCTTTATGATGCTTTCAATATTGCCTATCAAACCTATTTCGGACAAACCTATTCAGCTGAATGTAAGACTATTTCAGCGACTGCATGGTACTATTTTTAGAAACAATGATACAAGATCCTGCCCGAGTATATTATCTAAACGGTGTCTTCATGATTCCCTAATTAAGCATACGCAAATTAAATGTGGTGGATTTAATGTTTTACTTAAAATGGGATTTTTACACAACGATTTAGATGACCTTCACTTTCTTATGCGTATGAGAACATTAAAACAGCTATAAGAATCAGCCACACATAAAAGCATTAATGAAACACCTTGGGCTTGATCCATCGTTGTAACAGGAGGATATAAATGCTCCATGATAGTTATATTGGATGTCAAAGTCAGAATACACGTAAGCTATATACCATATTCTCTTTAAAGTATTCTTTCACGAATTCAGGACATCGTTTTTGGGAAATACAAGTCCTATGAAAATACCTAAATGTTTGACATTACGAAACACGTGAAAGCGTGTCTCTCATAGTACGATTTTTTTTGTGTGAGATGTCGTCTTTGTCGCAGACCGTAAATTATTTTGCAGTATTTGTCCGAAATATTTTTTATTACTCGGGAGGATTGGGTTAGTTGTGTCTAATCCAGATACTTCACGTCGAGCTTTCAGGATGAAATGTGTACCTTATTAAAGCAGTAATTAGACACATGTATGTTATATATGTAAAAATGTAAATAAAAAAAATACGGCCTCGTAAAGTTGTATTTCGATGGCTCCTAAGTACAAGGGCCAAAGTGTATTTTTTCAATTTTCAGTTTTATTCGTCATAGGTATCAAAACATGGCATATTTTAGCATGAGCTCGAAAAAAAACACAATTTTGCAAATTAATTATGTGTTTTTTTGCAGTATAATGGCCAAACTAACCTTCATTTAAACGTACAAGGGCTAAACGAACGATTGGTACTTCTACGCGGTAAATCCCCGCGGTTCTTTTCTACCTGTGGGTACAACTGCACACATTGACACTTGTACGTCAAACGGAAGGCCGATGCCGCAATGTTTGCTTAATTATTGCTTTTGTTTCGGTTTTTAATTGTTTGCGGTTATGTTGAGTATCGTAATTTATAAGTAGATGAACATGAAGTCTAATAGAAGTCGAAATTTAGTGAATTTAGCAATTGGAAATGTAAATAATACCACCGACAAAAATTGTAGTTTAGGTTATGAAAACGAAGAAAATGTTTATTCGGAGCCATGTAAGTATTATTTTGTTACTGAATACTTTGTTATTAAGAACAATACCAAGTATAGTTAAGGTTAGGTATGTGAATGCCCTAAATTTTCATACAACGTTTAAAAATAAACTGATGTTGAGTATAAGGGCCAATCTGTCAGATTCGCCCTTATACGTGTAAGGTTGTTGATAGTATCATTTTGGCCCGAGTTGTTTTGTTTTATTTTACTGAGTTAATAGTGTAATTTAATCGGTAAATTATATTGTTTTAGCGTCCCCGCTGCCTTTTGGAGCTACTGAAATATTGGAAAATTCAGAATTACGAATTTTGAATAAAATATTATTTGAAAATGAGCCTACAGATCTGGAAAAAGAAAACAATAACTTTTTGTCGGTTGAGCCTATTGGAGAGTCAATACAGCAGTTGATTGATACAAGTGGGTTATCGAAAAGTTCCAGTCGTTCGGTGATTTTAATGTGTGATAATGATAATACTATAGAGCAAATAATGTATCACCTAAAGCTACCGAATGTGAGGTTGTCGAAGCGGGTCAAAACTTGGTTGAATTTATTCAAAACATACGATATAATACAGAAAAAACTCCTATGCCGTCACCTGATGGTAGCACTACATGTTTTGGCGAAGAATCTAATATTCCATTCGGTGTCATCGTTGCTTACGGACCCAAACTTTACCTCATCTCCAAATCCATGTTCATCAGATGAGCCTTGCACACCAAGGAGACCTAGGAAGAGAAAATATTCTAAAAGAAAGGATACTGGAAGATTAAGAGAGCAATTTAATGAAGAGTGGATAGATTCTAAACGAAAAAGACTTAAAAATTCTGGAAAACCTTACAACAGCAGAGATGGGAAACATAGACAAGGAAAAAGTTTAGGAGCATCCTGTGAAAACTCTTGCAAGCTAAAATGCTTTGATAGACTGGACGAAGACACAAGAAGAAAGATTTTTGTGAATTTTTGGGCTATTGGTGACCATTCTAAGCAGTATGATTTTATAGTGAGGTATGTCGTAAAAATTAATAAAAAAAGAACAGTAACACACAACGAATCTCGAAGATCATTTACGTACGTATATCACTTGCCGAATGAAGAAAATAATTTACCCTCAAAGTTAGTTGTTTGCAAGAAGATGTTTTTAAATACACTAGGTTGTGGACCGAAAATGATTAGGACTGCGTTGAGTAAATCCGATGAAAAAGACAATTTTACCCTTTTGGATAAAAGAGGCCACCATAGTCACCATACTACATCAGTTAATGAAGAAATGAAAAAGAGTGTGTGCGACCATGTGCGATCATTTGAACCAGTAAGCTCTCACTATTGTCGCAAAGATAGCACTAAGCTTTACTTGGACGGAACCTTGAGCTTTCCTCGTATGTTCAACTTATATAAAGAATGGTTTGACCCTAGCAAGTACGACACTAAATGTGAGTCATTACGACAGTATAGAGATATCATTAACAAACATATCAATCTCGGCTTCCACCGGCCTAAAAAAGATCAATGCCATGTGTGTCATTCTTTTAAAAACGGGCCAGCTACTGAAGAATAAAAACAAGCTTACGAAATACATATTACAAATAAAAATCAGGCAAGAGCCATAAAAGAAGCTGATAAACGAGAGTCCCAAAATAATAAAAAAATATTTTGTGCAACATATGACTTACAAAAAGTTCTGTTAGCACCTAGTGGTGACATTAGCCTTTTTTATTACTGTAAACGATTGAAAGTGCATAATTTGTCAGTATTTGATATTGGAAATTTAGTGGGCACCTGCTATTTATGGAATGAACAAATAGCCATGAAAGGATCGAACGAAATAGCCAGCTGCGTTTATGATATGATACTGAAGAAATCAAACGATGGTTGTGACGATTTCAGGTTCTGGTCAGACAACTGCACTGGTCAAAATCGAAATCGCATTATGTTTTTCATGTATATTTATGCAGCAAAAACTGCGAATGTAAATGTAAAACACAGTTTTCTCGAAAAGGGTCACACCCAAAATGAAGGGGACTCCATACACGCTACGATAGAAAAAGCCTCTAAATTTAAAAATATTTATACGCCATCCGAGTGGAGTTCCTTAATAAGATGGGCTAAAGTTAAAGGGACTCCTTACACGGTTATAGAGACTGCACAAAATATGATTTATGACTTTAAAAAGATGCAGACCCGTTCATGTTATAACTGGAATAAAAATTCAGTGGGGGATAAAATCCAATGGACGAAAATAAGACAAGTTCGGGCAAGTAAAGATACACCTTATGTACTTTTTTACAAGTATGACCTATCTGATGACGCGGTTGAATTTAATATAAATATCACAACTACTTCATTCAGAACCCGAAGACAAGTTGTAGAAAGGTTAATAGAAGTGCCGTTGACTTCATGCTACAATAATCTACTCCCGATTGCAGAATCTAAAAAAAAAGATTTACTTGATTTGTGTCGCAAAAATATCATCCCCCCGGCTTATCACAGTTACTACGAGAGTTTGGTAGTATCTCAGGTTAATAATGTTAACATTGCTTATGGAAGTGGTGATAGTGATGAAGATTGATTTTTACGATAAATTTAAGATTATGTGATATCCGTACCATTGATCTCAAGAATATTCCAGATTATTTTTGTTAATGTTTGCTTCAAAATGTTTAATTAGTACGTATTTTTGTTGATTTTAAAAGCGAGTTTGGTTTAATATGGTAATAATGTATGCGAAGAACGCTATTATTGTCAAAGCATAAAGCTAACATGTTGATTTAATAAAAAAAAACTATAAAAATACTGTTCGTGTTTTATTTTCATTAGCAAAAAAACAACGTATAAAGACCAAACTGTATTAATAATCAAGAGTTTTCACTTTATTCACATACAATATATTTCAATTCTTGTGATTTGTAAATATAAAGCTTAGATATATGAATACAGTAACAATTATTATTTAGTAATGCATTTTAGAGCAGTACACGTATATGAACCAAAGTGGTACTTACGCCTTTATACTGGTTTTTTGAAATGAATGTGTTGGTCTTAAAATCACGTATAAGTACGTAAGTGCAATAACTTTGAATCAAATATTGTTTTATCTAAATTTTTGCGTTGCGGGTAAAGTCCAGAGTACCATTAATAAGTGTGCCAATTTTTGAAAGTCACGGATGTGCCATCTCTGAGATATGTAAATTTTTCACTTTGAAAGCCCGTTCTGTGAAGTAAGGATTTTTCACTTTGGCCCTTGTACATAGGAGCCATCGATTTATAAATAACGATACAGTCCTTAAGAAGCGTACAGTGTAACATGGAAAATAATTTCAATGGGGAAAAGTGTAAAAAATATAATTCTTTCTTAGTATAACGAAGGCTATGTCGTTCACGAGATAATGGCAAAAATATGCCTACTTTCATTTTGCGTAGTATTTTTTTATTCATATACAAAGTTAAATAACTACTTGAACTTGGTTCATCATCATCATTTATTTAAGAGCTTGGCTCTTGTCGGTGAACTTGGTTATTAGATTTAAAACAATTATCTACTACGGGTAGAAAATTTGCTACGTGCCGTAGACCGTAAAGCTAGCTACGACCTCATAAAACACAGAAGAAACTTTTTGGGTTATTTTTTTTCGTTTTAGTATACAGCTGAAATTTTAATATTTAAATTTAATATAAAACATTGAGTTTGTGTGTGACATATTTAATTTTAAAAGCGTGATATTCGTGGCTTGCAACTAAAGCCGTCATTATGATCAGTGATCACCGCCAGCGTTCTCATTATTTAATAAAACAAAAGAAAATAAAAATAAAAACATCGACAAAAGCCACAGCACTAGCATCAGGCGGCAAGTGATACCCACGGCCGACGCGTTGTACGCAAGATTAAATGTCACAAACCTTCGGATATTTCTAGCAGGCGGACGGCTGCCACCCCACCTATGCATCTCAACCCACCCTAGAACCTTGACTTACAGTTCAAAATTGCTTATCATAGCTGAAGAAGTCAATTTGTGCTTCAACAATTCCAAAGCAGTTAGAGTGACCTCTATTACGTACCATTAAAGTTTAAAACAATTAGTTTAGATGGTAATGGTACTTTGGTGTGTTGGCAGTCACCCGCAGTGAACGACTTATGACATCGCTTGTAATTTTTAAAGACGCTGGTAATTTCGTGTCTGTAATTGTTATTGTTAATTGAATTTATTTTTTGGTGAATAAGTTCCTGGTGGTTTTGGGAAATAAATGGAGGGAGTCTTAAAGATTTCGCGTTTAATTTTCTGTTAAATTGAAAGATTTTTCGGTTTCTTTTGTCAGGGTACCTGTAAATGGTTTTTTATTCTACAAAAGAATAAGTTTGTTTTATACTTCATAAGAAATCATTTACTAAAATAAAATGATTGTATTCTTGGTTATAGCCTGTTATGTGTGACGAGCAGTCGATCAGGGTTATTTGTACAGTCAGAGGCCAAATAAGATGATATAGGGTGGAACGGAACGATAATCCTTCCCGCTATCGACCGAATCTACCAACCATTACAATGAACGTTCAGTATGGGACAGACATCGAAAACGTATGGAAAATTCACTTTTCGATTGAAACTCGGCGGAATTGTTTTTACAAATAAAACAAAAACATACAATACGATTTGGCTTACAATAATTAAAAATACATCAGCCTTGAACGAATTCATCAATCAACTCGAAACTTCCCCTTCCATTCCTCCCAACCGTACCTTGGTCATCAAAACAAACCCCATCTCCTGGATTCCATTACATTGCATCAGATAGCTTATCGCCGGCAATCCGTCTCCTTCAGTTACCTTCATGTTTTACGTGTTTTTCGGATTTGCTATCAGTTTGGTTTTTTGAGAAAGGTCTTTTGTTGAGTATACGCTTTTATTATAAAAATAAGACTTTGTACAGGTATTTGAAATTGTTGTATTACGTAATTAAAATGGTCGATTCCAATTAATTGTATGTAAAAAGTAGCGTGTTAGTGTCAACATTGAAAAAATGTTTCCAAAAATCAACAAATTATTTATTTGAACTTAAAATTGTCTAAATATAAATATTGGATGTCATATACAAAAAAAAAACAATAAGTTACACTCATTGACTTAATTAGTTAACTTATTGTTAATTAAACAATAAGTTTAAAATTGTCTCTTTAAATAAAGTGATATTGACTATTTTTATTTTATAGATATTGTATAATTTATAAATATTAAATGTCTTTTACCAAATCACGTTGTTTAAATTATAAATATTAGATATCATGTACCAAAAAAGTAAGGAAGTAATGTGACTACTGGGGAAAAAATAAAAACACAAATCAAAATATTTAGTAACTATTTTATTTGAGGTTCACAAACAACTTCAATATTGTTTATATTAAACTGATCTAAGCAACGAAAATTATAACCCTAACTTCAGAGTGATTCACTACAATTAAAAGAAAAATAATTACATTATTTAATAAAACTTGAATTTTACAGACAGGCATTTTCCCTCTAACATCTTTTTGCCAAGATGAATGTTATCCATTATATCATAAAGTACACTATTATTATAGTACTACTCAAAAGCAACCTTCATGTTTCATCGCGAAACTACCATAAAAGTCGCGACCAACGTTCCGCTCAGGTGAGCTTGCGAACGGCATATTTCAGCACATAGTGATGTAATGTAAATAGCTCAATAATTCATCGATATTCGCCAGACGCCAGACTGCATAACTCACCGTGTCGCTAGGGCGGAGATGCAGCTGATATCGAGTTGCAAAAGTGACGGAACTGGAGGATGTTTATATAGTAGAAAGTGTATAAATAGCTGTTTCTAACCATGTTTAAATAATAGTGCTACATGAAATAAAACTATGTAACATTAACTTCATATCGACATTTCGAACACTTTACTTGGTCCGCGGGCGTTTTCATAGTTTTATTTCATGAGTAATCCTCGCGGTAACCGAAAAAAATATTAATAGTGCTGCATTAATTTGCATGTCATGATATGTATGTATCTATAAACTTATTCACCCTAAATTGCATTGTAATAGTTTGAAAAAGTGGATGCATTTCTTGCTTTAAAATAACATGTTTTACACTAAAAATATTTTTTTTACACTAAAAAAAACAGTAAAGCTTAAAATGATTATTACAAATTTTGTACTTAGATGGGCCAATCAACTTTTCGATCGACATATTTTCTGTCGGCTGCGTTACTTTTCATGAACTTACAATTAATGTACGTCAATTAATACTATACACATATTTACAACGAGAAACAGTTGGCACCTAAATGTATCGATGTGAACTTGCCTAGCAAACTTGATGAAATTGTCACCTGCGTTACGGGACAAAATAATGTCGATCGAAAAGTTGATTGGCTCACATTCCAAATCCTGGATCAGCTAAAATTCGAAAATCTTTGCTTTCACTTTTTGCACTATGTAAATATTTTATTTTTAAGTAAATATTGCAAATTATTTAGCAAAATATGTTCCCCCGTCAATTTAACAAATGCTTATAACCTACCAAATATTTTAACCTACCACTGATCGACAAAATTATCGAATGTTTACCATCCCTAGCCGCGGAATGTGACGAATGCCGCGCCGCGGGACGGACGGTTCTCTAAACACACGATTTCACTCTTATTTCACGAACTGCTGCGTTGCACTTGGGAAGATACTTCAAGGGGATGCTCGGGTATAAAGGATAGGGTTGCAATACGTTTATGATGTTAAATATAACAATACCTTTTTAAACCTTTATTGTCAAAACTGTACAATTTATGTACATAAATTAAAGTTAACTAATCTACCCTATATCTAAGATTGGCTCTGTGGCACTGTACCGAGGATGCTGGCGGCATTTCCTCGCTGTATCGCAATGCTGATGCGTTGTGCGAGGAAGCCGCCAGCTCTTCGGCGTTTAGCTAAGTCAACCAGACGGTTCACGATTTCAGCAAAGAATTTGCGTGCGCTACCTATGAATATGGGTTTCTGGTATTTTTAATGATTTGGCAAGTTACAAGTTTCTGTACGTGCTTCACACACAACGTTGAATGTCATCTGACATTATTTCTATATGTAGTTTTCATGGCAGTATTTCCTGTCGCTAGATTTAAGTGGTAAATGAATACAATTGCGGCCAAATATTATGGATCAGAACTTTTTTAAAAGAAAATACTGAAAATATGCTGATTTCAAGTAAATATTAAAGATATTTATTTATGAAACAATTGGAATCCTTTTTATTATAATGTAAAAAAAATATTTTTTGTCTTACACAAAAATACAATACAAATCGTGTTTTTATCAGATAAGAAGATCCATTTTCTTAGTTCAAAATAGATACCCGAATTTCTCGTATTTGACCGTGAATACAATCAGACATCCTTAACTCATTGCTATGATATTTTCTTCGGTTACCGCAAGGATTACACATGAAATAAAACGATGAAAACGGATGAACTCGCGTATATTAACTAATAAAAAAAAAGTAAAGTGTAAGTTATGTAAAGTGTTCGAAACGTCGGAATGAAGTTAAAATTAGTTCATATACTTACGCGAGTTTATCCGTTTTCATAGTTTTATTTGACGCTATGAATCAGGATTTGGACGACTAAGTGACTAGGCTACCGTCACTTCTTCACATCAGCGTTAGTCATATATTAAAATGGATAAAGGTATCAGGGTACGTACCCTAATGTCGCTGTCACACGCGCATTAAAACTTACACACACGGCGCGGCAGTAAATCTCCGCTCGTAACCTGTGCCGCCCCGCAAGTCCGGTCCGTACGGCTGGCAGGAGGTAGCTGACATTTTTTGCTCTCCAAATGTCCAAACTAGCAGAAATGGTCATAATTGGGTCATTTGCAGAAAAAGTGTACCTTTTAATGTCACGAAAATAAGTATGTAAATTCACATTTCTCAGTTTAGTTACTCCTATACTAAAGGTATGAAAAATTCTGTAACAAATTTGAGATTTTTTTTATCAGTTTCGTTACATTTCGTTTCATATATTTAGTATGGGAGCAACTAAACTGAGTAATCTCAATTTACATACTTATTTTCGTGACATTAGTTTCATAAGTTTCATAACTGAAAAGTAAGCACGATGCCGAGTAAAATGATGTATTACAGTCCATGATCGCAAAAAAAAATTAAAAGGTACACTTTTTCTGCAAATGACCCAATAATGTTGCATTTTTGGATTCGATTATAGTCCTTTTAGATAAGACAGTAGTGAGCGTCACTATGATGAATTTGGCACTACGACTTTCCACATTTACTATATGAGAAAATCTTCTTATTCGGACATCTAAGTACCGTCACTTCTGTAACATCATTTCATCTGTCATCATTTTTATAAATAAATATCTTGGCACATTTTACACAAATCGACAGTCCTACGGTAAGCTCAATTAAGGCTTGTGATGTGGGTACTAGGCGACGATAATACAGGGCGTCCCAAAGTTACGGGACTTATAGGACATGAAGGAGAAGTACCTTAAATATCGTAGATAGTGTATTTTGCTGAAAGAAGACTTACGGACGGCCGTGGCCCTTACTAAGGTGAGCGGTAACTGTAGCCTAAAGACGCTCTCGATTAGAGAAACAGAAAATGTACAATTGTAGCACTTGTCAATGTGGTGAAATTGGGGCCAGGGTTTTTTATTTGGATTTATTGGTAGTTTATCAGTCACCCACTCGGTGTTAGAACACCTGGTAGGGTTAAATGAGTTAATTGAGCTTAGTCTAATTACGAGTATGTAAAAGTGTCCCTAACTTTAAAGTGTCACATTAAACACTTTAGGTACCTAAGCTCTGAAATGGAATTCGAGATCAAAAATGTAAACAATCTATGACAATGACATGACATTACAAAATCAATGTTAAAGTGACATTCCAGGGATATAGAACGTTTTATATCGAATGTAGTTTTTAACACCTTTGTAAATTAACGTCGCTTTGTGAGATTGGTTTTTTATTTTATTTTATTTATATCTACACTTACAACTATCCTTACCGGTACTAAACCTAAGACAATGTTTTATGTGTAGATGTAGATACGCGAAAGTCAAAGTATGTTCGATACACAAAGCATCACAATCGTTAACATATTTTTGGATATGACAATAAAAAACATACGTCTGAGTGTCCACGGTTCCTGATTACAAAAATAAAACCTAGAAAATTTGCTATAATAATGTAAATAATCAACATAATCAATGTTTGAAAACGAATGTCGTGTTACTTTAATATTTAGGATAGTCGGGGAACGAATTCCAGTCTTCATCTTAGTTACGATCGAATCTATTTCGATTAAAATATGAAAATGATTGATTTGTAGGTAAAAATACTAAAATCTGTATTAATGTACTTTGTAATGCTAAATTTTAGGAGTTTTTAAGAATTCACAAAACAGTCATTGGGTTCACCCTCTTGTTTTGATTTTTGAAGTACATAGTTATAAATGCGAACCCCTCTTAAATAGTTCTTAGTGTAATTACCGTATTTAATTACGAATAAACTAGTTATTGTTATAACTGCGAACCAAATGTTTAAGATTTCTTATCATTGCCAGTAGTATAAATTAAACACCTTACATTTTATTCTAAGTTGCGAAATATATAATTAAAAAATTATATATTCCGCTTAATGTTTTGTATTAATTTTTTTTAATATTTAAAAATTCTACGTACCGTCAGTGACGGTAAATACGCATTTTTTATAAGTATTTGAATGATTTTAGATTACCCCCCTCTCGTGATTATTTTTTTGTGGTGGTATCCCATTTGTTTACATTTTTGATCTTCAATTCGATGTCACACCGTAATACGTATATCTACGTACCTATAAGTGATAAGAAAGGCCTATGTCCAGCAACTTACTGAAATGGACTCATGATAAACAATTTCTCATGATATTTATTTACTAACTTACCCAAGCTAAGATCAATCTTTAAGCAGTGCTGATCTCACTGTCACAATATTTTTAGTATCATCGAAACATCCATGTACGTGATTTTGAAGTCCCGCAACGAAATCAGGTGGACCGGCTTAATCTGCCCGGAGCCTAACCGGATCAAACACGGTTCCAGACTTAGAACTTTGGCACTCCGGGTACTGTTTTGATCCCATCTCGACAATTTACGGGATCTTCGGTATTCAATGATTGAAGCTAATCTCTTATTGTTTACTCTAGTTTGCGGATTGTTTTTTGATAATAGTAATGCCGCGTGGTGACGGTCATAATAATGCGTTGGTAAGTGACATCACCACTTAACATGGGTGGTATGAGAGTCCAAGGGATCAAAGTGTCGCTGAACAAATCGATTAAAGAAAAAACGGCTCCAAAAACCTAACAGTAGTATTCGGAATATTGATGTCGCCTAATTTGAAATACGTTGTTTAGTAAGCTTACATGCTTGTGTTTATAACAAAATCAGTTTTACTCGTAATGTAAGTAATAGTGATACTATTCCAATGTAGAACTAAGGTAATTTATATCGAGCGTAATTTTCATAGTCACATAATATCCTTTAAACATAACCCATCCTCCGGGGATCACCTGATGTTAGTCGGATGTCAACTGACAGCCTGCAGCTATAAAGTTATGGAAACACCTGTTCCGACTTTGGAAGTTCGAGATTAAAATCGGTATGAATATTTTGTGACGCTTTGTTTGAGTCGTGACTGTTTTGGAGCTGGGAATAATTCTTGTGTTGTGTATTTGTTTAGTGAAATTAAAGACTGAGGATGGTAGAATCGTCACATCCAAATCGGAGCTGCTGAGTGAGATTTTTTTTTATGGACAGCTGTACACGTCAACTAGCAGACCCAAAGTTGATCTAGCGGAAGACCTCAGCGCTAGACTGACTCAACACGGAAGACATCCCGGACATCAGCCTGTGCGAGATTAGAATGGCTCTTGAACAGCTCAAAAATAACAAGGCGCTTGGGGAGGACAGAATTACAGCTGAGCTTCTGAGGATGTTACCTACTGTGTTAGATATCTCATCATCATCACATCAGCCGAAAGTCGTCCACTGCTGAACATAGGCTTCCATGGATTGCCAAAATGACGGTCTTGCAACACCCACATCCAGCGGACTCCTGCAACCTTCACCAGGTCATCAGTACACCTTGTGGAGGGCCTACCCACGCTGCGCCTTCCGGTACCTACATGGCGGCCGCTAGACCATATCTGTCAAAGTAACACAATAATATCTGTTTCAGGCTTTGGAAAAACCCTTCATATAACTGTTTCCCTTTCGATTTTTTACAAGTATTGTGAGTAGAGCCGGCTAGCCGTGTGGTGACGGCAGTAAGAATACATTTTGTCACCACCCCAACTCCTCCTGCGGGTGTTGTAAGAGTCGACTAAGGGATTGAAGTGTCACTGACCATTATTTGATAAAATATTGATAATGGGCAGCAGCGTCGTCATAGTGGATACATTGCTGCGATCGCCAATCCGCATGCCCAGCGTGGCGATTATGGGCATTTACCTCCTAATGCGTTTATACATACGCATACATATAGTTAATAGGAGAGGCCTACGTCCAGCAGTGGACTATCATAGGCTGATGATGATGATGATTGTGAGTGGCTAGGATAGCATTATGATTACAGTATAAGTAGTAGTAGAGGGAATATAAGTAGTAGTGGTTTTATACTCGTAATAGGTGATAACAGATCTAACAACTACTTACTCATCCTTGTGAATAAATTTTGCCAAAAAGGCATCTCGATACATTTAATTAGCCATCTCGATAAATAAAATAGTTAAAAAAAGATAAAAATGGGACTCTATTGCCAAGACTTTGCTGTTTGTCCATCCGTCTGTCTGCCACCATTATTTCATTGAGCAAACGCAATTTTTTTGGCCTATTTTGATCGATTGGCTAATACTTACCAGTACCTGTAAAATTAACAAAACACTGAATTCTATTTTTAGGTACTAAATAAAAAGATTAAAATAATGTAGGTGTAGGGCACAGATGTCATATGTACCATAGATCAAGCAAACGTATCTACTTAGCGTGTCAAATGAACTCAGTAAAATCTACTGAGTTGTCCGTCTTTAATCGCAGCTTGCAGCTTTCGGGCGTCAAATTTTGTAAGTTGAAGTGAACAAAAATATTAATAATACCACTTTTAGTAATATTAATTGCAACCACACAAAAAAATATGAATACTCAAGTGCCTGAGACATATTTAAAATCATAGGCAAGTAACAACTTCAGTACAAAATCTGACACGCTCGGCCGCCATACAAATGAATGAACTTGTTTCTTCTATCCAAATCTAATTCTGAGGTGTAGGGCTCCCATACATAAACGCTGTTTTAGATATGTACCTAGTCAAGTACCTACAGAACCCTTTTGCGCGAGTTCTCTTACTTGGGCGATTTTCTCATACATCCTTACTATCAAGTCAAGGTCAAGGTCCAAGGGCTATATAGATGCGTGCAAAGTGTAAAATGTATACATGTACAAGGATCGGACAAACGCCCGTCATTTTCAAAACATAGCCCTGTTCCGCACAGTAGAGACTACTTCCTTATCTATTACGACATTGTGGAATTATCTTATGATGTTCAAATATTTTATTTTATAAGATATTTTTTTAATAACATTATCACAAAGTGTGTATTTAAATAGGAGGAGGAACAGGGTTATGTTTTCAAAATGATGGGCGTTTGTCCGATCCTTGTTTTCATATATTATTAGTATAAGGTCGTGTTTACATAGTTTTCGCAGTTTGTGCGCATCTATATTTTTACCTTCACTGTACACAGCGATAGCTACGTTCAATTAACAAAGACTACCCTTCCCTTGTATCCGCTTATGTAGGCCGGAAAAAAGGGTGCGTACCTGAATATTCCAAGTAATTCATGCAAACGAATGCAAGCCAATTAATTAGGAGTCGACTGCGCTGACTCTGCGCCGCTGGCAGTCGGTAGCGATTCCTAAAGGAGGCTTCATACGGAATCACTGCGATTCTAAAGCGTTTCCATTATGCTACTTTAAGACCTTTCACCGTGTACAGGATGTAAATAAACTAGCTATAATTTACAGGGTGAAAGGGATGAATATACAGGTCATACCGAGTCATTTTTAAACATACACGCATGCACTGGGGAGCGAGATAGTCAAAAAGTACTTTTGCCGGCTAACTCATGGCAATGATACAGGTGTAACATTTGTGATCGCAACATTATTACAGGGCATGGTGACAATATATCACAACTACAGACAGTCTTATTTGTAAATAAGTAAATACTTATTTTGTGAAACAACTAAAATTGCTTTTTTAGACGCATTTTTTTAAAGTAATAATAATATATTTATAAATTTAAATATTAGATGTCATATACTAAAGAAAAAATACCGAAGTTTACCAACGTCGGAGGCAGGATTCCACCTCTTAATATCGAAGATGACATCGAATATAAATACTTGTTAATAACAACGTTTTAGAATGGCAAAAAGACCATAGGATCATCATCTCGAAAGTTCAAGAAGGGTTAAGAACGAATGAAGAAGAAAAATAATGAGTTTAATAGAGTACCGATATCCAATATAAAAAGCCCAGTTACGTTTCGAAAGTGTGGCGATGCCTTTATGAGAGTAATTAATTTCAGCAGCGCTCTTACAATTAGATCTCGTAAAGATTAAGGTGTGCATTTAAAATGAAAAGTATCCGTCGTCCATTTAAGGGATGGCTACGATTTTTTTCATATAATTACCTCTTGACTTTGTTCTTTGATTTGGCCATCAATTAGGAAGCATCTGAATTAAAAAAAATATCATACTAAATCTCACGATACGATGAACCGATGAACATTGTAGAAAATGTAAACAAAATAGCTCAACCTTCAGATAACACTAAAATGTTTTTGAAAAATGCGGCCCCTTTAGCATGTTGTTCAGGATGCTGGGAATTACTCTTATATTTTTTTTATTAGGTACAGTCGACTAATAAGAGAGATATATCCACATTATCACCGCACTGCATTGTTATAAAGGTTGGGAATTGCTTAAGTACTTTTATTTTTAACAAAACAACTACCATGTAACCTGTCTAAATTGATTAAACTTTGTTTTTATTTTGACTTTAAATAATTTACAATTAATTCATAGGCCGAGCATTGTTAATAATTCATCAATTTCATCGTAAAATACAGTTACACTAAATTTATATTAAAAATTTTGTCATAGCTATAAAAATAATTTCACAACATGCAAAAGACTTACACAAAAGCAAATGTTTATAAGTGTCATTTTCTCAAATACGCGAAAATAATGATCCCTGATCCCAACGCCTGCCCGAGGCAAATTGAAATTATTTTTTCATTAAAACTGCTTCAGGTGAAGTTGGAAACTTTTCAAAAGATAGATGACGTCGGGTCTTGGAATTTTAATGATATTGTAAGTTGGACGTTTTCTGTAAAGTCTTCAAAGGTTTTCGAGATAGTTCTTGTGGAAAGCTCATTTTAATTCTTTGTAGACGCTTTGTTATCTCGTAATGTGTAAGATTTAACATTTTAAATTGTACGTTAGTATTTAATTTTGTCTTTGATACAATCAATTTGTTTTTCAAGAAACAATTTAACAGACAAACTACCGTATTTTTATAAACATATTTGTACAGTTGTTCATAATTTAAGTGTAAGTGAATATTTCAACTTCTATTCATCAAGAGGACTACAAGTTTATAAATCTAAATATTGTAGCTACATACTGATAATATACATAATGATATACCAACCTTCTACCTAGTTATGAATAAGTGCACCAATTGGAAATACGTAAGTACCCTACGCGCAAAAAGAGAGCTTCAAACTCCTGATAATAAATATAAATTTATCTTTGGGACATGTTACACAAATCGACCTATTCCCACCGTAAGCTCTATTAAGGTTTGTGATGTGGGTACCAGGCGACAATATATGTAATAGATAGATACATATATTATATATACTTAAATACATAGACAGCCATAACCAAGGAACAAATATTTGTGATAAATAAATAGACAAATAATACTCTCGCAGGAATTCTAACCCGAAACCTCCAGCTTTGTAGGCAGGGTCACTACTACTTAGGTTTCGGAGGCTGACATAATTATACACCTACCTGGTTAAGAATAAGTGTACCAATTTGAAATAAGTAAGTATGCGCAAAAAATAACCAAGTTTTAAAAACAAACGGGTCTTAATCGCGTAAACTTAAGTTTAATTATATCCTGACGTTTCGGGCATGACGTTACACCCGTGGTCGCAGGCAGACACCGATTAAGACCCGTTTGTCTTTAAAATATGCGTGATAATCGTGATCGTGCGTTTAAATTAATATAATATATTAACCAAGTTTCAAACTTCTAATACCAAAGATCTCTATCAATAAATATCACAAAAACCTTCAAGGTATTACGGTTAATCCCCGGGTCAAACAGCGTGTCACCCCACACTCCCTACACAGCACGTGAACGTGACCGTATAGGTAAGATTAGGGCCATCTTGATGTATTACGGGTGAAGATATCTTTGACGTGTGCTATACGGGCGTTCAAACTGTTTACTGACCAGTAGTAGCCTATATTATGTGTTGCATAGGTGGTTCCTACATGTATATGAACTGTATGGAGGAATGTGTTGTGAAGATATTTATAATTTAAGATTTAAAAATCCACATTTTAAGGCTCGTAGATTATAAGTTACTTCAAACATACGTTGCAAAATGTAAGTACCTACACCGAAATCAAGTTGAGATCGATCTTATATTCTGCACGTAACAGCTACCTTTAATTAAAATGATTATTTCATCATGCGGTTAAACTAAACAAGTAAAATAACAACTTTTAACCATAATAGGAGGTACTTTTTTTGTTGACTAGTATAACCCACAATACAGTACCTACTCGTACAACGGCATTTTTCAGTGATTTGTTTTACAAAAAGTTATATCTCTCTATTATAATAGATTTATTCATTGACAGAGAGTACACTCTCTTACACTCTGAAAAGTTTGTTTATTTTGAATTCTGAATAAACAAGGTTTTCAGCAGAAATAGTCGGTATTCTTGTTCCTTCAGGTTTCCGCGATAATTCGGTTAGGGCTTCTTTATGAGGCAAATAAGTAGACGTCTCGTTAGAGAGACAGGTAAGGCCGTGAATATACAATTAATTTTGTTTGTTGTACTGTCTGCAAATTTTACAAAAATAAATATCTTGGAAGATCTTACACAAATCGCCCTATTCCCGCAGTAAGCTCAATGAAGGCTTGTGATGCGGGTACCAGGCGACGATATATTGAATAGATAGGTACTTAAATACATAGACAGCCATGGAACAAGTAATTGCTATAAAATAAATAAATTCATAAATAATGATCTCGCCGTGATTCCAACCCGGAATATTCAGCTTCGTAGGCAGGGTCACTACCAACTACGGAGCTACGGGCTACGGAGGCTGACTATAAATTATGACTTTTAGCAAAAATTGCTATTTAGAAAGCGGGTTACAACTTACATAATTACATTATTATTATTGTATTTTTCATTGATACGTAATAAAACAAAAGGTAGGATAATACTAAAACCCCCAAATACCTATCTATAAGTCTTATACGCTTACGGCCTGTCACAATCTCCGGAGAAATATATCCGTCAAACAAAATTATCACTGTCCTTTCTCCCAGGCATATAAAAGAAAAGGACAGCCATCAGTTATCTACCAGATTCATTTTATTCAGGAATGGTGAAACAGGTCCTTAGTAACTTAAGTTACTGGTTCATTTTACTGGGAAAGTCTGTTAAGGGTCGGATAGATGTGGGAAATTTTACAGATTCTGTCAAATTTCCCCATTTCGCACACACGCGCACTTCACGCACACTACCTCATTTTACCGAGCGGGGTCATTGACCCTTGGTGATTTTTTAATGAAAGCGGCCGAGTTTGTAATTTATCACTACCTCTTTTGAAAAATTACACTTGTCAAAGTACTAGATGGTAAAAAAGATAGAGAGGGATAGATTTTATAAGACTATCCTTGTCTTTTCGAGTCGTCTCAATGCAATACAAAAGACAGATTTAATATATGGGGCTTGTAACCAATGTGTGTAATAGTACATTGTGCATCAAGGGAGGTAAGTACGGAATTACTAACGAGAGTGTTAGAAGCCCGACGCTATTAGGCGGAGGGCTTTTATGACTCGAATTAGTATTCCGCTTACCGACCGTGATGCATACAATGTTTTTCATCACACTTGCCAACCAAAAAATAAGTTTTAAGACATAATATTATTAAATGACGTACTGGCATTTCTATTACTCCCTAGGGAATTTCACTTTTCTATTACTCCAGCTACGCGCGCAAGCAATGGCGCGCTTAGACAGCAAGTGTGATGAAAAATATTTTTATAGGTATAATAGTTCTCGCACTAGTGCGGCAAAAATCTGTACTGAAAATGGATTTTCAATATAGATCAATTAATTTGTTACAGTCACCATCAGATATATCAGAGCGACCACGGCACTCAAAAATATCTGAGCATGCTATCAGATGGCGACTGTACAGCATCGTATTCTGATTAGGAAATAGTAAGTAAGAGAAAATAATCCGCGGAGAAAATAATAGTAAGAGAAAACAAAATTGACTTGGTGCGAGAGTATGCCTGTTTGACCAACTGGTTGTAAGGCAAGCCATTAGTCCACCATAATAAAAAAAAACTATTTTTTCTGATCGGAACACGATACTGTTGAATATAGGCCCTAAGTATTCACTACCACCAGCTTTTATGAAGCGTAGACATTCAACTCTCCCACTGCTGTGTGCGTCAAACGCACAAGAGTCCACCAACGATTGCACATGCACAGTGCCAACGACGCCCATTTGCGAGTCCATACTAATTTGACATTTACAGAATTCGCTTCGGTGTAATGTTTGGTGAAGTAGTTTCCATGAAAAGCCAAACGAATGGAGTTATGCATTACATCTGTATAATTATTATGTGACTTACCAGCAGTTATCAGGTTTTAGGGAGCTTATTTTACTAAATTAAATTGCATTAATTATAAAAATAAAAATGCACATAGGTAAAACATTAAGACTTTTATTATTTATTATACACAATTACAACTGTAAATTGAAGAATTACAGTTAAAAGAAAAAAGTAGATCCTAAAAAAATTATGACATTCACTAATTTAAATATTTGATGTCATAATATAGGTACTAAATTAACAATATCGAAATTTACCAACGCCAGAGGTGGGATTTGGAGCCGCACTCGGCAACTCCAGTGGTTTAAGCATCAGCCACGAAAGCTGAGGACGTTGGGTTCAAATTCCACCTCTGGCGTTGGTAAGCATCGATATTTTTTCTGTGGTATATGGGATCAAATATTTAACTTTATATAGGTACATCGTAGTGTTACTACCTACTTAAAAAAATAACATTTCGTTGAGATATTATTGCAGTCTGTTTTTTTCGGCGGCATTGGAAATACAATATGCTGCTACTCTTTCTCACCACTCTCAAACTGTGTTTTGAGTTGCCAAATATAATTTAGGAGTAAGGCCAGGCATTTTAAATTTAGAAGTAAGCACTTCCTAATGAGAAAATCCTGATCCCATAGACATCATAGCTGAAACACCTTTATGGTTTACATCCATACTATCATCGCTGAGCGTTCATCAGAACTGACATTAAATTTCGAGTGCAATCCCTTTCATTTTTCAGATTTAATTTTCATATAAGAAAAAATACATCCAAATTATGGGCCATGATCATTGATCTTAGCTAATTGATCCAGAAAATATTGTACATTCATTATCCGTCGCCCTGTAATTGGACTATTTACATGACTAGTACCTTTCTCTATAATAAATTCATGCTCTTCCTCTGGCAGCTCCTGGTTCCTATAATAAAAGAGTCAGATAAGTTATATTATTAGTCAGCCTTCTCCGTAGCCTACTTAGTAGTGAATGTGCTTACGATGCTGGAAGATCCGGGTTCAAATCCCAGCGAGGGCATTAAATATTTGAGTATTTATTATCAGTATTATCACAACTCGAACTTATTTGAAAAAGGGTTGATTATCTCTAATCCATGCCGAATCCAGGAAATTTCATATAACATTAAAGACTCTAACTATGGCTAGGAATACAGCATTAAAATATGTCGTAACTCGCAATGCTCGCGAGCAGCCTGTACTCGTATGTACTGATCATACAGGGCGTCCCACGGCGATGCCACATGGAGGGAAAGTACCTTAAATATCATAGATAAGGTCAATGCGGGTAAGACCGTCTATCAGGAAAGTCCGTCCACCAACTGATTTCCGATCCTAATTGAACAGTATAAGACGCATATGACGGACTTTCCTTCAAAATAAAATATAAATTGCCGGACTTAGCCGCTCTGACCTCAGCATATTTTACTGAAAGAAGATTCGTTTTATTTTTAAAACTAAATAAAACAGCATTAATTTTTTTTTGAAAAACAATTGTATGAAAAAAAAATATCGCGAGGTCGGAGAAAAAATACCTTAATTATTGTAAATGAACATCTTACTGAAAGAAGACATTATTTCGATTTACAAAAACAAGTTGAATTGCATTTTGAATTATTTCATGGTTAAACCGGGAATCGAACCTGCTACATTCGAATCGGGAATCCAACCCGCTAATGTATGATATCACATAGCTAAAATTCATTGGCCGTGTGGTGACGGCAATAAGAATACATTTGTCACCACCCCAACTCCTCCTGCGGGTGTCGTAAGAGTCGACTAAAGGATTGAAGTGTCACTGACCATTATTTGATAAAAGATTGATGATGGGCAGCAGCGTCATCATAGTGGACACATTACTGCGATCGCCAATCCGCTTGCCCAGCGTGGCGATTATGGGCATTTGCTTCCTTATGCGTCCACACGCGTAATTAAAAGGAGAGGCCTAAGTCCAGCAGTAGACTATCATAGGCTGATGATGATGATATGATGATAAATTTCATAAATCCTGAACTAAAAGATTGATGATGGGCAGCAGCGTCATCATAGTGGACACATTACTGCGATCGCCAATCCGCTTGCCCAGCGTGGCGATTATGGGCATTTGCTTCCTTATGCGTCCACACGCGTAATTAAAAGGAGAGGCCTAAGTCCAGCAGTAGACTATCATAGGCTGATGATGATGATATGATGATAAATTTCATAAATCCTGAACTATTATACATAGATAGTCTTCTAGAAAGGTTCAAAATGGCGTTAAAATCCAAAAACCAAAAAAAATCACATACCGACTTTTGTAGCTGTGCCTACGTTATGTACGTATGCTTACAAATATTGCAACGATTAATTGAACCAGATTTTGGTGGGCCGATTGTGGTGAGAGGAGAAGTATGCTTACTTAACTTCGATAACAATACAGTAGATGAACCTGACCTGATGAAGAATTGAAAGGTATCTATAGGCCCAATTGAGCTGAAGTTTAGTATGCCTTTGGTGACAAAACTACTGTATGGTGTAATAGTGCGGGTTTGATGAGGAGCTGGAGGATGATCATAATATACTGTATGATTATTATTACATCTTATTGTACTTTTGTTGGGTTCATTCTTAGAAATCGATGACTAGCAGAAAGCTGTGTCCTTACACATTGTCTGAGGCGGTTTCATTTGCCAGAGGAATCCGTTGCCCCATTTAATGGGGCTCGTTGACTGCGTTTCATTAGTAGGATCGCTTGCTCTAAAACAATAAATCGTCCATTAATTCTATAATTCATTTAAAAAATTTAATAGGACGAATTATAAATATTAGATGTCATATACCAAAGAAAAACGACCAAGATCACCTATGTCCGAGGTGGGGATCGAACCCACGTACTCAGCTTTCGCGGCTGATGCCTGCATCAGCCGCGAATATGACATCTAATATTTATAATTTATATAGTATTAAGTAGTGTGACTACTGGAGAAAAATTAAAAGTACAAATCAAAATATTTAGTTAATAAATAATTTGATTTGTGTTTTCACAATATGTTCAATAGATGGCAGCACCATCTCTCTCTAGCTATTCTAGAAAACTGTAAAGTATTCTAAATAGGAGGTGCAGGCATGTTTTCACAATATGTTTAATAGGACGATTTAAAGTGTCCATAATGTAGCCAAAATGACAAAAACGGAAACCTTATAGATTCGTCATGGCCGTCTGTCATAGACGATTTACTCTCAAACTGTAAGTACTACTAGAATAGGAGATCTGGCTTCAGGGGTAATTCCGCCAAAAACCAAGTACATTTTTATTAGGTCATCTTCCGCGTCTTTTTAACATACTATAAGAGTAGAGAAAAATCCAAGTAGATTTTTTGTTGATCTTGAACAGAAACAGAATCGATTGGCATAAAAAAAGTTTGTCAAAAATGACCATTTTTTCGCACTTATCTATTGTTTACACACATACATGGTTGAACTTATTTTTGGGTCAGTGAGGACAGCTACCAGATCCAGAGTAGCTACGCGAAAATGGTCATAGAACACCTTCCTTCGATTTTAAATTAATGAAAATTGGCGTTTACAGATTTTGTAAAAAACATACAGGGTGCGAGAAAAAAAATTGTCACATTTGACAAACTTTTTTTTATACCTATCGATCCAGTTAATGCTCCAAGACCTGAATAACGCAAGCCTTCAAGTTGGACTTCATATGAATCGCACAAAGACTCAGGTGATGACTAACGGCACGAAACGTAGGGTCGAGGTAGACGGGCAGACGATACATTATGTCGATGAGTATATCTACTTGGGCCAGCTAGTCTCTTTCAGCAAGGAAGTTTAACGCCGTGTTCAAAATGCCTGGAAGAGCTACTGGTCCATGAAAGAGCTAATGAAGGGCGACCTTCCAATGTCACTGAAGCGCAAACTAGTCGACATGTGTACCCTGCCCGTCCTAACCTACGGTGCCCAAACATGGTCACTCACTGAAAGTCATACGTCCAAATTGAAGGTCTGGCAGCGAGCAATGGAGCGCAGCATTTTAGGTGTAACGAGGATGGATCTGGAACACTACGCTGCGCTCCAAAACACGCATAGCTGACGTGGTGAAAATACTGCCAGGCTAAAGTGGGATTGGGCCGGCCACGTCTACCGCATGCATCCAGAAAGGTGGGTTATTACAGCCACCAAGTGGATGCCGCAAACTAGGCGGAGACGAGGCAGGCCCAGGCGGAGATGGCGGCACGACTTGGACGCCTTCGCCAACAATTGGCCAGACTTGGCACCGTACCGGGAGCTGTGGAGATCTGAGGGAGAGGCATTTGCCCAGCAGTGGGACACGTCTACCGGCTAGAAAAAAAATCGATCCTGTCTATTTTCAGGATCAAAAGCTTGTATAGACCCAAAAAAAAGTTTTCGGCTAGAAAAGCCACAAATCGGGATTTAAAATTCCCAATATTCCCATACAAATTGTATGAATCTTCTTCTTCTACCTATCGTTATCCCGGCCTTTGCCAGGGTCCGCTTTCCTGCTACATCTCCTCCACTTTACGCGATCCTGGGCATCTTCTACTGTAAGCCCATTCACACTCATGTCAGCCTTCACGACATCTAGCCATCGCTTCTTTGGTCTGCCGCGGGGTCGGGGGCCGTCAAGGGCTAGGTTAAGGCATATGTTTCCTACGTAATCAGGTGGCCTACGACAAACGTGACCAAACCACCGAAGACGGCATTCTTGAAGCTTCTCCGCTACGTCACGGACTCCGAGGCTACCACGGATGTACTCGTTTCGAATGCGGTCAGCACGCGTAACGCCGCACATCCATCGCAGCATCTTCATCTCTGTAACGCGAAGCTCCTGAACGTGCCTTCCGAGAACCGGCCACGCCTCGGCGCCATAGATTAGGACTGGGCGGATAATGCACTTATACACTAGCCCTTTGAGTCTAAGTGGTATTCTGCGATCGCAGATGACTCCTGTAACCTCCCGCCATTTAGACCAAGCTGCGCTAATACAAATTGTATGAATGTTAAAAAATATTTTTTTCACGCTTCATTTTTTTATGTCAATCGATTTCATTCGTGCCATCCAGTACCAATAGTTTCTTAGGGGTCAACTTATAGCAATGTATAAAAAAGCCAAAATTTCAAGAAAGCTGTTTTTATACATTTACTATGGAAAAAAAGTGAAAGTTTAATTGCATCATCTGTCACGATAATTAGTCCTCCTATGCTAAATGACAATAATACTGTGAGGAAACATTAGCTATATTCATTATCTCGATTTGCGGCTTTTCTAGCCATTACATTTTTTTTTGGAGGAGAGTGACGAATGAGGAGGTGTTAGACAAGGTTAAGGAGAAGAGGCAATTTATGGACATTATAAAGAACAGAAGAGGTAGGATGTTGGGCCATCTGATACGACATGACAATCTCATAAAATGCATAGTTGAGGGGAAAATTGAAGGAAGGCGTGGAAGAGGAAGACCAAGGAGAAATTACATTGAACAAATCAAGGAGAACGTGAAAGTCACGTCGTATCAAAACCTGAAAGAGATGGCTTGGGATCGAGGAATGTGGAGAGCATGCTTTGAGCTACACCGACAAGAGCAAAGCTCTTAAATAGGAGAGAGAGACATTTTTTTTGCTCCCATACAAGCTTTTGATCCTGAACAGAAACAGGATCGATTGGCATCAAAAAAGTTTATCAAAAATGACAATTTTCTCGCAACCTGTATGTTTTTACCAAAATCAGTAAACGCCAATTTTCATTAATTTAAAATCGAGGAAGGTCATATAAGACCATTTTCGCGTAGCTACTCTGGATCTGGTAGCTGCTCACTGACCCAAAAATAATTTCCACCCTGTCTGTACACGGTGTACCGTCAGCATTCCGAAAGATTTTAATGCTGGATTCCTGACCATATTTAGAGTCTTTAATGTTATATAAAATGTCCTGGATTCGGCTTGGTTTCAGAGATAATCAACCTTTTTTCGAAATAAGTTTTTCGACGTAACTCTTTTGGATTACAATGCTACCACAATGTGTTCTAATATTACCACACCTTTTGCCTGACAATCAAAAAATACGAATAGACTTGACGAAATAACCTCTACCTAAAAAAAAACAATTGAACTAAATAATTTAAACAAATTGTTGTTATGATAAAAAATACTGGAAATGTTAAAAAGTATTCAAATCGCCCTAAAAAAAAAAAGAAAAAACAATTTTTTTTTGGTGGAATTGACATTATTAGGTCTCATAATATTTTTTGTTTATTTTGATGTCTAGAATGCATAGTTAAAATCTTTCGCAATGCTCACGTAACACCGTATATATTATATACCTATAAAAAAATAATACTTATACCTGCAAATGGAAATAATAGGGGTTTATATACCTACCATTTGCGGGTTGTAACGCACATACCTTATTTTATTTCTTGGTATAGACGACGTCAGTGTTCGTTTATTTCTTTTGTTCCCCATTTGAACAAAGCTGAAAACTTAGGAAAAAAGTGTTAAAAAATCATAAGAAATCAAAAGACTTCACTCAAGAAAGACCAACCAACCGAACGAAATAATAGTAAAGGGTCATTCCAGGTGAAATCAACAAATCGGGTGTGCTGCATGGTTTCTGATTTGAATGAAAAATATTGAGGATATACTTCATGGTGGCAGAAGTGCTTAACCACCATCAGTTTTCTTTTTTATCCTTTAGTTTCCAAGTTTTGCCCTTTCAAAATTCAGAGTGGGGTCATTAAATTCGTGCTTGTGGAATAACAGGCATAACTTTTTTTATATAAAAGGTAACGAAATAACTACTTGCCGTGTTCATCTTGTAAAATAAATATAAATGTGTTAGAGGAACTACTTGTAATAGAAAAATATAAATTAAAAATTAATATGACCTTAAACTTTTAAATGCCTATGAATTCAATGAGAAAATTTTGAATTAAATCCAGGCGATTGAAATTTACTGTATATGTATACATCATGCCTGTTAATAAACCGAAAAAATTAAACCACGTATTTCTAACTGCGTTTACAAAATATATTGACACAGTAATAATTATTTCCATACGTCGCACTCTAGCGGGCAGTTTCGTGGCAACGTAAGGTTTACAAAAAAAAAAATCTTAACTTTATTAAAATGTATTTAGTATTTGTAACAGTTTATTTGAATTCGTTTAAAAGAATCAAAACGTGTATTCGCTATAGCCTGCGTAGAAGAGGAAGTGAAGTTTATTCATAATACACAATTACACATTTCTCCGAGATAAAAAATAACATACAATTTTTGCAAAATTCGAATTTGCCAATGCAGTCTTCCTTTAATGTAATAAATAAGACTATGAACAAATTGTGAAAAGTACGCCTGCACCCTAAAGGAAAACAAGTATATCTGAAACTACAAATTGTCTTAAAATCGAATCCGGGGAATCGACACTAAAAATGATAAATAGTCTAATTCAAAACGATGAGGTTGAGACTACAAATAATGTTAACCAAAACACACTTCATTGACCGTTGACCGCCGGCAATTTGGAAAAAATATTAATAATATATTCGCATAACATATCTACTTAAGTAAATTAAATATTTTACATACTAGTCAATTGTATTTTTATTTAAAATTGAATGAATACTAAAAAATAATACGTTACTAACGTACTACTTTAGTTTCTAATATATTTAGAATTGTACATTATAAATACTAGGTACCAAATACTACGTACAAATATTTCTGCTTATTTGAAAATGAATTGATGTATTTGTGAACCTTATCTATCATATTGACATGCCACCAAACTGCCCGCTGGAGTGCGACGTATGATTATTTCGTTACTTCTTATAGAAAAAAATTAGGTCGGATTTTGTACAAGCAGGAATTTGACCCCACTCTTAACTTTGAATGGGCAAAACTTGGAAATTAAAAGATAAAAAAGAAAACTGGTGGTGGTTCAGCACTTCTGATACCATGAAGTATATCCTCAATTTTTTCATTCAAATCAGAAACTTTCTCCTGTTCCTCGCTATAGTGGGGGAAAAGTTACACACGGGTGCAAACGTATTTTACTTCTCTTAAGTTAAAACACTTGCTACGCTCAGGTTTCTATTTTAAAACCACTCGCTTCGCTCGTGGTTCAACTATGGAATATGGAATCCTTTCGCTTGCTCGTGTTTCAATTTCATGCTCGCGGGTAAAATACAACTTTGCGCCCTTGTATAACAAATAACTATTTCTTTATAGGAGATTGATGATGAGCAGCAGCAGCACAGCATCGTCACAGTGGACAAATTACTGCAATCGCCAACCCTTTTGCCCAGCTTGGCGATTATGGGCATTTACCTCCTAATGCTGCAATACGCATAGTTAACAGGATCACCTTGTATATTATTCTATCAATTTATCGGCTGGATTAATATGTACACATTTCAGTTGCAAATTTCTAATTCTAACGGTCACTCAGTTATGCTGCGGATAGACAGACAGATAGACCGACAGACAGACATAGCGAAACTATAAGGGTTCCTAGTTTACTACGGAACCCTAAAATCTCGTGTCGATTTAAAACACTCCTATCAGTCGTGTTTTATTTTATCGCCAACCATTATTTTTTTCACACTTGTATCGTAATGTCATCATCATCATCCATCATCATCATCATCATATCAGCCGAAAGACGTCCACTGCTGAACATAGGCCTCTCCCAAAGATTACCACAATGACCGATCCTGCGTCACCCGCATCCAGTGGACCCTGGGGCAAGAAAACCTAGCGGTTAATTCCGAAAACGTTAACTTACAAAAAAAACTCTCTTTTGTAACCCGATTTTTTTTATAGACCTATTCAACAATACCCCATACTATAAGATTATAGCAAAATAAAAAAACATCCCGACTTTACTTATAGGGGAGGTGCCTGAATATTTTTTAATATATTTTATTCTACCTCTTTTTCGGTGTGACTGATATGGAGGTATACCTGTACCAAATTGCAAATTTCTTATACTAACGGCCTATGAGCTATGCTGCGGACAGACAGACGGAGAGACGGACAGACGGACATGGCGAAACTATAAGGGTTCCTCGTTTACCACGTAACCCTAAAAAGGTTGGAATTAATTTTGGGTCTATATTGGTGGCATAATTTTTTTATTTCGAAAAAATTGTCGCCTACCAACTTTACGCCGAAAAATTAATGGCCTAAATTGTTGCACATATATAGGTATTTTGTCGTGTTTTGCCGAAATTGTTGATCCTAACTTGGTTGTTCCTGAATATCGTTTGTCCTAATGATTTTCGTGTCTAATGTGTATGTATCGAATAATAATTGTGCATAATTGTGATGGTCCTACTATTTAATGTACTAATACTAACTACTTTAAACGAACGACCTTTAAAAATATATTTTCCTTAAACTTAACCCTCCCTTAAACCACCCAACCCTGTTGTCCAAAGAATTTTAGTCATCAGACCTAGGAACTGGTCGACGAAGCCCCGCTGCGCGGGACTTCTATTTCTGATCTAAGGGATAAAAGGTACCTAACGAACCTATCCAGGTTAGAGTAGGGGAGGTACAGATTCATTATTTTCTCCTATTAACTATGCGTATAGACGCAATAGGAGGTAAATGCCCATAATCGCCACGCTGGGCAAGCGGATTGGCGATCGCAGTAATGTGTCCACTATGATGACGCTGCTGCCCATCATCAATCTTTTATCAAATAATGGTCAGTGACATTTCAATCCCTAAGTCGACTCTTACGACACCCGCAGGAGGAGTTGCGGTGGTGATAAATGTATTCTTACTGCCGTCACCACACAGCCTGGCTTATTACTTGAACATTATTTTAAACCATTCACCATATTGTTAATATGCTTTTTTCAATGAAATTTCGGACATAACAATTTTATTGTAGACGCAAAGAAAATTTACTGTTTGAGCAGTAGGAAACAATGAACATTATGATTATTAAGCTTAAGGTAATTCGACGTTCGAGTAATCAATATTAGGATAAATATAGTGTAGGTGTATTAAATGTGTATGCACAAAATAAAGTAGGCTAAACGAGTAGTATGCCATTTAACACTATGCCAAACATTCTCGGCCAAAAAATTTTAGGACAATCGACGTTATGCGACACGTCAGGCACCCCTTAATTTTATCTTAAAAATATATTCTTCAGACAAAGTTTCGGTTTAAAGACATTTTTTTTGTACACTTGTTTGACGGTGAACACTGTCACCGGCGTCGAAAGTGTTAAGGGATAAATATTTAAAAAAAAAACGCTGAAATCGATTTGTCTTATTTTTTATCAGCTGTTGGAATACGACGTATCAAGTCGCTATCTTTCAAATCACACTATTTCCATACAAACTTTCAACTACCTTTTAACCACTTTAGGCTTTAAATTTTATAAACTGGTTTCTCATTTTGTATACAAATAATTATATAAGTAACCTTCAGTTAGGTAGGTCCAACTTCGAGAAAGAGGTCAATCGTCGAATCCGACTCGGTTGGGCAGCGTTCGGGAAGCTACGACACATATTTTCGTCCAATATTCCGCAGTGTTTGAAGACGAAAGTCTTTAATCAGTGTGTGTTGCCAGTGATGACATACGGTACTGAAACGTGGCCGCTTACAATGGGTCTCATAAGAAGGCTCAAAGTCACCCAAGTCTCTGCGTGATCGGATTAAAAATGAAACCATCCGCAGCAGAACCAAACTAACCGAAATAGCTCTCCAAATCGCTAAACTGAAGTGGCAGTGGGCGGGGCACATTGCGCGTAGAACCGATGGCCGTTGGGGCGGGAAGGTTCTTGAGTGGCGGCCACGCACCGGAAGGCGTAGCGTGGGTAGGCCCCCCACAAGGTGGACTGATGACCTGGTGAAGGTCGCAGCAGTCCGCTAGATGCGGGGTGGCGCAGGACCGGTCATTGTGGCAATCTTTGGGGGAGGCCTATTTTCAGCAGTGGACGTCTTTCGGCTGATATGATGATGATGATGATGAACCTTCTGTAAAGATGCCATCTTTCTAGCGCTAGTAATTTACATTAAATTTATTGTCTACCTTAGTCTCCTTAAACAAAATCTACACCCCTACTTAACCCTCTCAATCATGAAATTTCCCTGCACTCTGATATATTATTGTTTTTTTCATATCATAGCTTTAAGTTAAACTTCAACCCAATAAAAATTGTAATCCCCTTTTAACCTTTAAGAAATGATTAAATTAAATTTCTTGTACTCTTGTAAAATACCTTATTAATACTAAAGTTTCAAGTTCCTAAATTAAAATAAATTTGGATCCCACCTTTGCACTCTTATCTTAACAGAAAAAAACAGCTTATACGAACACACGAAGTTAGACATTGTCATTCAAATGAACAATAAATTGAGTCTCTAATTGTTTACATTTATTTTTACCAACGTATAAAATACGCAATAGAATGTCGAATTTACAAGAATATGTTTGTAATTTACCATTTTTGGAGTTACCTACGTCACATAAACGTGTACGAGTATTTGCTCGTGCTATAATCAAAACATAGTACCTACCGAAAAAAAGCAACGTTATTATTAGGTACTTTGTTTGTGCAATATGCAATGCATATTCACAGACAAAGTCATTCATTCGTTCATTCATTCATTCAATGCAACACGAAAGTTACCTCTTACCTACATGTATCCTAGGTACCTACTTGTAATGTAGGCACGAGGTTAAATAAAAACATTAAAATGTATGCAAGGTACCTACGTCATTTTTGCGTTACTATTAAGAACAGGAATTCCCTCGGTTCACCAAGGAGCAGTTCATGACAGCCTTCGTTACCCTTCTGCCACTGACGACGACGACTGCGACTGGTCTGGTGACGTGATATGATTAAATCTTGTTATCCACATTGTAATCCACACTCCTTTTTTTATACATTAGAACAACCTGTATATATTAGCAGTTCCTGAGGTAATAAAAAACCGGCCAAGAGCATGTCGGCTCATGCTAGGGTTCCGTACTTTTCGGATATCTCTGAAAATATTGACTTTAGAAAATAACTTTGTTTGAAAATCTTTTATTTTTTTCAAAGACCTCTTCAACGATGCACTGCACACTATAGGATTACAGCAAATAAAAAAATCATTCACACTTCACCAGGTTAGGCACCCGAATTTTTTTTTCTATGTTTTATTTTACCACTTTGTCGGCATAATTAATACTATGTATATCTGTACCAAATTGCAGATTTCTAGTACTAACGGCCACTGTGCTACGCTGCGGACAGACAGACGGACAGAGCAAAACTATAAGGGTTCCTAGTGTACTACGGAACCCTAAAAAGGTACAATAGTATGAAACCCCTTTTAAAGAGTAGCTTACATAAATACTCTACATTTATCAGTTCCCTTATTTCCTTAAGGGTTAAGGAACCTACCATCTAAACTGGTCTTTGTCCAGAACTTGCTCCATAACATACACAATCAATCAGAAATATCTGCCAAAAGTGAAACACGTGTCGTTAAGGGGTTCCGTTCTGGTCTTTATCAGCAGTTCCACCTACTCACATTAAAATGCATAAATGATAATGCTTGATGTTTAAATGATAATACAGAATCCTAAGGTTCCTAAGGAAACACCCCATCAGAACTGGTATTTGACAATACCATGACATTACACGACCATCTTCATTGCTTAAAATGCATAACCAGTTACACACATCATACAAAACACCAAAGTATTCCGAAGTTCCGTTCTAGCCTTCATCGGCAGTTCCACTTCCCTAAGTAATTACTTATGCGTGTGGATGCATTAGGAGGTAAATGTAAATCGCCACTTCAATCCCTTTTTCGACTCTTGTGACACCCGAGGGAAGAATTGGTGTGGTGACAAATGTATTCTTACTGCCGTCACCACACGGTATTTGTGTACACAACTGTAAGGATTACTTACTTACTCTTTACGTCCTGCTTAATATAGACTCTGAAACAACCAGTAATATGTCAAACGTTTATCTACCAAAAGAAACATCTCAGAAGATGAGAGAAATTGTCTCAGTTCAGTGGATAAAAATCTAAATGGTACACTATACTATAAACGACTAGTATTAAAACTCTAAATGTCATACGAATAAATTTAGAGTTTATCAGTTTTCATATTTTTATTTAAAAAATAATTTACTTTCAATATAGAATGTACTTACTGAGAAGATGCGGCATATACTTTCTTACCAAGAAATCGTGGCCGCAGAAATCGCAGTGGCGATGAGCACAGATTTTATTCCACAAATTAACCATTAATTATAGACTCGTAATCACTTTGAATTTGTATACCTACTAATATAACAAACATATTCTATCTTTCTTATTATTATTATAACTAAATCGACATTCTATCGTTTTGACTTCTAGCCGTCACATGTGTTTTCAAATGACGTATTTTATTGCCAGAGTATAGAAAATAAACTCCATTACACCAAATCGTATCCGTAAACTTTTTTCATTTTTAATCGTTTTTGCGAATGTAACTTATACGTGTTCGGTAGTATTGAGTTTTATTCAGAATCAGTTGTTATAGTTTTCTTGTGTTCCGTCATAAAAATAACAAGAAACATAAATAAATGATGGGGTTCGAAAGAATTTCTTCGTTCTGATTTTCCCTACTTATTTAAAGATACTTTGAGTACTGGCATCCCTTGACGTGTATGTATATGATTTTATGTCATTTTGAATGTCAAAAAGAGCTGTCAACGGGAGCGATTTGGCGTGCGTCCGACCTCGAGGAGGCGCTCGCGCCATCTGAGTCAAAAGAGAATTTTGACTCGTGTCGCCATTTGTATGGAGAATATACGTAATCTTAAATTAAGGATTGAATTTCTCCGTTGTCTTTATGAGGAAAAATATGAATATGCCCTGATGCACTAATTCAGTTATCTGGCTTTTAAATTAACATGAATATTTAATGCCCGTCAAAGAAAAATATGCATTGCTTCGTGTTCGAAAAATATGCAATTTTTTGATTTTTCGGTACATTTAGAGCCGATTTCTAGGAAACCCATGTAAATATAAAATATAATATCAATTGGAGCCTCTGCATGGGTTCTTTCTGAATAAGCTCATGTAAGAAATATGTTTGTAGAGTTATATTTACTTAACAAATTCTTTGTTCGAAAATAGGTCTAAACGACAAAATCGGGAATCCGACCCTTAAGAAATAGATGAAATAAATCGTATAATCCTATTTTTAAAATCCCTAACGTGTCATACGTAAAATTAAATTAAAAGTATCTTATTTTCTTTGTAGACTGTACCTGCTTGAGGGTGTCAGCGGAATTGCAAATAGACTGTTAAATTCCTCATTTTAGGTAACATTTTGTATAGACTCAATTTAAGCAGAAGATTTCAATTTGTTTTACTATGGACAGAAGGGAAACTTTAAATACTTTTTAATTGCTAATACAATCACAGAAGAATACATAGCTACATAGATAGAAGTGAATAAATAACTCTGCCAATTTCCACAATTACATTTAAGTAAATCAAACTCAAATTATTGTTCCTAGAATTTCAATTCGGTTTCCACCTTTTATCAAACTCAATATCCTGCCGACTGCGCCAGCAATCCAAGCGAGAAAATCCCAAATTGTTCATTAATCACACTTTCATTCTTTAACGGGATAAAAGAAATCCCCAAATCCCTTATAATTCTTCACTCACCCTTCGGCGAGTAAACACCTGTGAGTGCTCTTAATAACTCAAACTCGGTAAATTAATTCCGCCCAAATCCGTCCTTTTGTGACAAAGAAAAATTGTAACGAATGGTCGAACAACCTGCTTAGAAACCATTGTTGTGTCAGAGTCCGGGCCATTGTGGGGCTGGCAATAGGGTTCAGAGTTGGAAGAAATATTGTGGGATACCTTGAGGGATAAGTTACAAGCGACGCGTTGTAATGATGGGAAAGAATTTATTTATTTCTTCTTCTTTATGTGCCATATCGTAACGGATGTCAGCAATCATCATGCGAAAGTCACTTCTATTCTTTGCCACTCTGCCTAGAGTGGTAGTGTCTTTGATACCGGTCCAGTCCCTAATGTTGCTACACCATGTGTTTCTTGGTCTTCCTGTTCCTCGTTTTCCGTCTATTTTCCCTTCTATTATACTTATAGTAGAGGTCCAAATGGATAAAATTGTGCGCTGTGAGTTACAGTTTTGTAATTTTTACCAAAACTAGAGGGTGTAAAAATAAAAACAATTAGATGTGGAGGGAAAACCAATTCCCCCCCTGAATGAGGGGGGAGGGGGGTGAATGTGCAAACGGAAGAGTTATGTTTAAAATTTTTTCGTCTTATATTTAGGCCTACTATTCATTATTTGGTATCATTTTCATATAAAACAGACACGGGGAATTCATTTTTGATAATAAACATGAGGATTTTCATACATAAAAAAATAATTATTGGTATAAAGGTAAAATAATCACCGTTTTCATTTTGATTGTTGCGTTATATAAGTATTACCAAATAAATATATGAAAATAAAAAAAATACTACAATATAGCATATTTATTGTAGTTTTTAAAAGATATACTTTTTGGAACTTTCCATGCAAAAATAAGTTGTAAAAAAATTGCACCTGTCGCGTACCTCGAATAAAAAAGGGACGTTGCTTTGACTTATTATTGTTGACAGTACGTATCTACTGCGGGAATTTAGCGATTTTGCGTAAACAAAATACTCCATAATGTCTGTTAGGGCAAATTGCATCAACCTGGGTTAACCAAGCAACCCGGGTTAAACGTTTATTTCACACGGAATTTGATAATTGATAAATTTCTTATGAAGTAAGTGACTGACCCGGCACTATACAGAGGATATCCGAGACATCAGCCTATGTGATATTAGAATGGCTCTTGAACATCTCAAAAATAACAGGGCGTCTGGGGAAGACGGAATTATAGCTGAGCATCTGAAGCCAGGTGGTAAACCAATCCTTATGGCCCTTCAGAAGTTGTTCAACTCCGGAAGGGAGAACGCATGGAACAGAAGAGTGGTGGTACTGTTCTTGAAAAAAAGTGACACCGCCTTATTGAAGAACTACCGATCCATCTCACTTCCGAGCCATATTTATAAGATGTTTTCAAGAGTCATTACGAATCGCACTGCCCCTTTCCCAGAACCTAAACTGAATCGCATTAGTACGTCATGGTAACCCCCAAGGCCTTCGATTTGATCGAAACTCTGGGCAGTACTACAGTCTCTTTAACGGTACCAAGTAGACTACCGCTATGTCGAAATGTTGAGGTGTTTGTACGAAAGCGCCACTATGTCAATCCGACTCCAAGACCAGAGCTTGAAGCATATTATACTGCAGCGGGGAGTCAGGCAAGGAGGTGTCATCTCCCCTAATCTGTTTACCGCTGCACTGGAAGATCTTTAAGACTGGACTGGAAAAGGTGAGTATCGACATAAACAGCGAGTACCTCACTCACCTTCGATTCGCTGATGATACGGTGGTCTTGGCTGAGACCTTGGAAGATTTCAGTACGATGCTCGCTGACCTCAGTAGCGCCTTCGAGCGAGTTCGTCTTAGGATGAATATGGATAAGATGAAAATTCCCGTTACAATCGGAGACTAAACTCGAAGGTGTAGACGACTATAATATACCTAGGACAAGCTACCCAGTTAGGTAGGTCCAACTTTGAGTAAGAGGTCAATCATCGAATCAGACCAGGTTGGGCAGCGTTTGGGAAGCTACGACACATCTTTTCGTCCAATATTCCGCAGTTCTTGAAGACAAAAGTATTTGATCAGTGTGGCAACACACACTGATAAAAGATTTAAAAGTGTGATGACATACGGTACTGAAACGTTGTCGTTTAGAATGGGCCTCATAAGAAAGCATAAAGTCACCCACAGGGCAATGGAGAGGGCTATGGTGGGAGTCTTTCTGCGAGGTCGTATTAGAAATAAGACGATCCGCAGCAGAACCAAAGTATAGCTCCATAGCTCTCCGAATCACTAAACTAAAGTGGCAGTGGGCGGGGCACATTGCACGTAGAACCGATGGCCAATGCGGCGGCCTCGCAGGTGGAAGGTACAGCGTGGGTAAGCCCCCCACAAGGTGGACAGTGAAGGTCTCAGGAGTCCGCTGGATGCGAGTGGCGCAGGACCGGTCATTGTGGCAATCTTTGGGGGAGGCCTATGTTCAGCAGTGGACGTCTTTCGGCTGATATGGTAATAATGATGATTTATGAAGTAAACTTTTAACAATTGATTGTCAAATTCCATATGATTAAACTTTTAACGTGGGTGAACTGGGTTAGTTGTTTAGTCCCGGTTAGTGAAAATTACCTTTATCGTTTTTGGTAATGAGATCATTACCTAATGACAGTTGTAAAACTGATTACCCATTCCGATTCATATGATCAGATACTATATATCATACATGTGATCAGATAGACCAGATATATAATATACACGCGGTATACAATAATCGATAAAATCTAAAAATAGAATCTGAACAAATAAAATTCTTAATAATCTTAGGTTATTTAAAAAAAGAAGATCAGAAAATATTCAATTTACTTTCATATCAATAAATATTTACAATTGTAATATGAACAATAATATGTAAGTACAAAAATATGTATAATCTATGAGCAGTTGCCGGCACAAAAGTCTCTTTTTTGAGGTTACGCGGAGGTTTTTGTTGGAGGTACGCGTCAAGTAAATTTTTTTTTCAGTGAATTTTTGTATGAAAGACTACAAAAAGTGTATATTTTTAAAAACTGCAATAAATATGCTATGTTACACTATTTTCTTAAATTGGATAAGTTTGTTTTTTAATACTTATATGACGCTTAAATTAAAATAAAAATGGTAACTTTTTTACTTTTACTCCAAAAAATCTACATTTTTATATGAAATGGCTCATGTTTATGATAAAAAATGGATTTTCCAGGTCCGTTTTACACGAAAATGATACCAAACAATGCATAGTAGGCCTTATTAATTAGTAAAAAAATATTAAACGCAACCCTTCCGCATGCACATTCACCCCCCTCCCCCCGCACTCAGGGGGGGGAATCGGTCTTCCCTCCACATCTAAAAACAACTATTTTGAGACCCTCTAGCTCTGGTTAAAATTACAAAACTGTAACTCGCAGCGCACAATTTTTCTCAACTTTGTATGGACCGTGACCCTTACTATTATAATTTTGATTTTATTTATTTATTTGAAAAAGGTTCATATTTTTGTGAAATGCTAGAGCTTTCGATGTAAAGTAAGTTATTTAGATGGAAATTTTGAAACATTACGTCTGCTATAAGTTTATAATTTATTTTAAAACGAACATTTTAAAATTCGACACTGCCCAATAAAATAAGAGTAGTTTTAAGAGTTAGACCCTGAAAGCTTCCCTTCTTTAAGAAGCGAGACGCGAAGGTGTTAACTATGATATATTTAAGTGTTAATGTATTACTCAACTAATCAACATTTTGTGTCGAGATACAAATATTTACAGTTACACGAATAAAGGTAACTTTTAAAAAGTCTAATAACTAGTCTAGTAATCGAGATTGGTTTTCAACATGAGTTGTAGCAATAATATGACAGATTTATTCAATTGAAATTAGCTATCAAATCAAATCAGGTTAGAATTAATTTATGATTTCAGGGAAAACATTACATAAGCTTATATACTTGCTCTACAATTTACCGTAGCCAAGAACTTGTGTTTTGATGCCCCACATCGGATGCCATTTCTGTTATGTAACGTTATATTTATAAAACAAAGTGTAACAACGAGAATATTGAAGAATACTAAAATTTGAAAGAGAGAAAGATGATGTAATATTAATTTTTTCATCACACTTGCTGTCTAAGCATGCCACTGCTTGCATGCATAGCGGGAGTAAAAAAAAGGTCAATTTCCCTAGGGAGTAATAGAAATGTCAGTATGCCATGGACTTATGATGATGATGACAGTCTGTTGTAGGATTCAAAGATCGGTATTTCCTGCACCTTGGACCAGTGCAAGGTAAGTCAGGCAAGATGTCCGTCATTAATACTGCGCCGTGACTAATGGTGCAGCAAACGGAGGAATAATGCCCTTGTTAACTCGTCTCACTGCTCTAGTTCATTTCGCCAAGTAGAACGCACTTTTTACTAGCCAAAAGTAGGTGTAACAAAAATTTTAGTGAACCGTTTAAAGACTGCATAATTCAGTATCATATTGTATTGTAATTGTAAATCGATAAATAGGGGAAAAATTGGCAAAAAAATCTTTTTTTTAGTTGGGAAGCGGTTGCCCAAATCGGCAATCCCCTCACAAAATAAATCACTGAATATTGTATGGCAAATTATAATATTATCATTCGAATCACTTTTTTCGACAATTTTATTAGTACTTTTTTAATTGCATATAAGATTTCACATAAGTGTTTATTTCAAAAAATCCTATGTTTGGGAAATTCATTGACACAATTAATACCAACACAATGAAAGAAAGATGGGAACCTTTTTCGAACGAAATTACTCTAGAGAGCGCATAATTCATATATTGACGGCGACACGTAGTCATCTTGTGGCCATTTTTTTCTTTCTTATCAATACAATCGAGAAAAAACTGGTAACAGCGAGAAGTATAAGTATTTCTCTTAAACATAAGGTGTTCTAAGGCCGGTGTTCTATCAATATCAAACTAATCGCTAATGGTATGACGAAACATAGAAGGTGGCGATAAAGTCAATGAAAAAGTCAAAGAAAATAACTCAAATAATGCTGATTAATGTCTGGTAATAATGTTATCTATGTATTTTTTAGGATTTATATAATTCTAATAAAAATCTAAATTTAAAATTAACTGTTAGATTTCTCGACTGCTGTACAACTAAGCCTTAATTGAGATAAATTTATCTCGAAGCTATACCGTTACTATAGTCATAAGAAAGAATAACTTATCGATAAAATAATATCTAGTAGAAGTCCATATCAAAATATTGTTTGTGCCACCGTGACTGCTAAGTCTGAAAATGACAATACATAGTTATTATTTACGTACATTAAAGTCCGGTATCATAAACAAGGTGTCACATTATGGCTTCGGAGCCACGTCTAAACTAAAGTCTCTGGTTCCGGCGCAGAAGTGTTCCAACGCCGACGGTCAGAAATTATTGCTGACATTTGCATTGCTTTGTTTTATTGTAATAATAATATACCGCGTGTAAATCTAATACGAGCGATCAATTAAACTAGGCATGGAATTCAGCAGTGTAATAATGGATTACGAGTTTTTTTTAAGTTACACTTAATTATGACTCCACAGATTTTTTTAAGATTTTCGGAGCAGCAATGTAGGTACGAATATTTGTAATTATTGATATGGCAGTTATGTCGTCTGCTTTTGAAATTAGCTGTCAAGTGTCAACAAGCGTTTAACTAATCGTGTATGTTGCTCTACATTGCGCGCCGAATTATTTGGTATGGATAATTTTGTTGCTCTAATTTTAAGCAAAATATATATCTAAATGTACTTATAATAAGTACACTAGCACCCATCCTAAGCTAACACCCGTTAAGAGCTTCGCCTGTATTAGACTTACACCCTGTATTATTGAATATCAATATAATGCTGAATTGTTGTTTAGGTACTTAAAACTGTAAATATTCAGTAATTTGTAAGTGTATTCTTTACAGTAGGGTATACTGTTTTTTCATATTATATTACAACTTCAAGAAAGATGTAAACCATAAATGTTTTTGGTATTTTAATATTCTAAGCAATCGTCACTAAAAATTAATTTAATAAATAAAACAATTTCTATTGGATGCAGGAATCAGAGGAATCCAAATATAACTTTTTGATGCCCATATCTTTTTGAAGAACCCTTACATTTCTAATTGATTAAGGTACCCTAAAAAGCGTATTTTTAGCTGTAATATTACCCCTCGCCACAAAGCGCCATTTTCGCCCCGTTAGCCGGCACATGGCGACGTAATCACGACACTTGCAACTACCTTTGTTTCATTTCCTGATGCGCCGTCTTTTTTCAAACGCCAATCGATTGCAAGGTTTGAAAGTGTGGAGGAGACTTCTGTTACTCGTTTTATCTATTTTAATAATTAAAATTATCCTTCCGTGAGGTATTGCCAGCAATTACGGGTTTAAATTTGGTGTTCATACACAAAAATTAATAAATAAACTGGTGATCTTTATCATTGTTATTAGTTGGTGTCTGATTTGATGATTGCAGTAAAAATACTGATGTCTATTACACCATTGGGTGTGCGCTATGTAGTGGTCAACCGTTTTTCACGATATGTTTTTATTTCGTCTTGTGTGAAATTAACTTTCAAAACTATTCTTTTGATGTCTTGTCAGTTTAAATGTTTTAAATTAGTACTCATTACATAATGTAAATAAATCAAAACACACTTTAAAAGATCGAATATCTTTAGCAAAACTTGGTTTATTTTGATTTTAACATCAAAGAATATTCTTCAAAAATATTGCATGTCATTACATTTACAGACCATTTTTTATACAGACTTTTCTTTTAAATTATCCATATATGTACAAAAGACCATTTCAAAGGTAATAACATAATATAAAGTAAAGCCGACTCCATACACTCCATCAGATCTCGTTATTAGGTATGATCGGGCCGGCACCAAACTGCGGATTTCAATAAAGCGTTGTGCCCTTTTGTTCCTGCGCCCAATATTTGATCGGGGCTTATACGCCGATATTAAAAGATTCATCTCAGATGTACCTTCATCCCGACGGTTTTGTTTAACCCTTGTGCTTTTTTATCCAAGTGGCCGAGCCTTTGAATCGGTTTTAGTACTTTCAGTTTGGCACTGTTTTGGTGGTATCTTGTTTTCTCTGTTTCGCGTTGTTTTCTTGTTACTGGGCAATCTGGCCATCGAACAATGGCTAATGTCCACATACGTAATAGATTCTATATAGGAGAAAGCCAATTAAAGCTCTTAACGGCTATTAATTTCGTCGTCTTTTTGAGAAAATAGTACTTACTTTTGTGGCTACCTACTAATCAAAATTATATAACTCTTTTTAATGGTCATCTCTCAATCAAGGTTGGTCATGTAGACTGCAACTATGGCTAACTAAAGTATCAAAGAGTATTTGCAGAATCAAAGATTGTTTTAATACAAATCCCTCTCAATAAACTCCATCAATATTATTACATCATGCCAGCATTCCAATGCTAATTACAAACTCAAAAATACTTCCGCAATTCTTTTAAAAATCGAACAACCTTCCGGAAACTTCTGCGTCGCCAGTCTAAAACGACTCAACTGCATCCCACATATTCACGATAATACCCTTAATTGCCAAACAGTTACGATCAAAATCGTCTGAGGTCAAAAGGATATACGTCCCTGCGGTTTTCAAGAATTTTGCTAGCATCTGTTCCCTCCTTAAAATTAAATAAGCATCCACAGACAATGCATAGGTAATGCGGAAACTTCGTTATATAAAAATCATGGATACTGACTAAGTTCGGGCGGCATAAAGAATTCATTGTAATTGGGAAGTTGGAACGGTGCAGGTGGGATTCCACAGGAGACGCTTCTAAATTCGGAATTTTATTAAATTTTGAGTTTGTTGCTCGCGGCTTGTTGTTGACTTAATTACAGTTTTTCTTCGTGGACTTTTGAGCGCTTAGGGGATTTTGATCTTAGATGTGTAAGATGAGTCTTCTTTGGTTTATTTAATTATTAAAATTCAGTATAATTATCATGATGAAAGTTAAAAGATCTAAGGACTGATTGTATCAACTGTTCAGTTGTCGCCGAAGTATCAATACGTTGATACTGGCAAATTTTATTTTGTACTTATACCCACAAAACAAACTTAAGGCTTTTTCATCTTGTATCCATTTATATTATTATAAATATCAATAGTTATTCATAAACATCAATTTATTTTCTATTATTTACGACCAAACGCAAAACATCAAATTGATAGACAAGAATAAACGAATATTTAGCTAATATTGGTTTTTGACATAGATATATGAAAGAGAGAGATTTGTAACGAAGCGAAATCGTAATGAGTCTCGGTGTCTCCGAGGTCGGGCCTTTGCCACGCTGTGATTGGCTAAAGCGCGGAGGGAAGCTACCATATGACGCGGCACTAGAGAGGAGGCTACGTCGATGAATTATTATTCATAGATACTTGATAAGGCCGGAATATTAAGAAAAGTATTAAAATCGATCTATCATTTAATAAGAAATAAATACAAACTAAAATATCGCATTAAACTATGTGTCTCATCTTTATAAACATATATTTGAATATGATGAACAAAACAATTTATTTTTTTAATTAATGACAGTATCTTAATTGTTGCTGGGAATCAAATGAACAAATAATTATTTAGACGGGTGCACCCTTAATAAAAATAATGTTATCTTCCGTTTCCGCGATGGTCACATATTTAAATAAAACAATTTCAACTTTTGACAACGGTTATTGTATGAAGCTCAAAATAATGAATATACGCGATATAATCAATTTATATTGTTTTACCTTTACAAGGATAAGATATTGATACAAAGGTCAAAATATGAAAGAAAAATTTAATATGATCAAATACATCAACAATTTATCGACCCTATTTATCATCGGCACGGTCAGTCGTACCTCTAGTTCGCGGCCTACTCGCAGCGGCCGTACCAAGAAATTACAGTACGGTTGTGAATATCGCTAGCAATTTGATACATTGCACGGTCGCTTACCAAATTGCAACTTGCTTGCTATTCGAAGCCGTCAATGTAAAACGCACATACAATTTGTCACTGAATATTTCAACCAATTGGTACGCCCAAGAAAAATCATTATGACATTTATGTCAGCGGTTTGTTGTTGTATATTATTTGTAAAAATACGTCGTTTTGTCAAGTAATAACTAAAAAAATCAATACTTATATGTGGTACGTGACTTCATAGTCCTTGAAATTTTTATTTACACTCCTATTTTTACAAGAAATAACGGCACAATTCGGCATTTTGCGGATATGTCCGAGATCATTCTGCAGTCGCGGGTAAGTTGCGACTGGCTCATAGGGCGCGCATCTGTCACACTTATAAAGGCCAATCGGCCATAACGCTGCGACATGTTCCATGCCTCCGTTAGCTATCTATACTGATCTGTGGTTTTTGACTAAGGGCACTAGTCTACAGAGTTTATTCAAAAAGTAATGTCACGTGAGACATATGGGAGTTCCTTGCTTCTAGACCTTACGTCCGCACAGACTCAAAGAATATAAAAATGCGCACAAAATTGTGTCATTACAACCAAAGACTCAACTTCCAGAAAGTCACGTTCCGATCCTCAATCTGTATAAAATATTCAACTAGTGCAGGTGCCGTGGCGCTGCGGTGTTGCGAGAGAGTTGCGTGTGTGTTGCGGTTGTGTGGCGCATGTCTAACCCATTCTTCATGCATGAAGCGGGAAGGTTGATATGTGGATAGTGGAGGTAGATTAGGAAGATAGAGGTGTTAAAGATGTGTAGATTAAATGATTACTGCAAATGAGTTATGTGTTATTATAATTATTTAACTTGCAGGTGCCGTGGAGTTATAATGTTGCGGGAGCGTTGCGTTTGTGTTGCGGACGCGTAGCGTGTGTCGTTGGCTGCGCGTTCTTTATGCATGAAGTAAAGAGGTTCTTGCCGGGTAGATTATGATGATTGACGTGCAAGAGACTTGTTATGGTATAGATGAGATTATAGTTTCTATTAAGCAAGAGGAAGGTTTTCGCAATGCTGAACACATCTTTGGACGTGGACAGTGGATGTAGAATTATTATGATAAAGGTGTAACAGATTTATTAAAGTGTAGATTAAATAATCGATTCGTAGATCAATATAAATTTTCTTGTTACAACATGGTTGGATAGTGATTTTATCAACGCTGTTGGTTATAAATTCTAGTTTGTGAATAACACACCTAATATCAAAAAAAACTTCACTTGACAATTTTTTATCAGAAAATTATATCTATTTTTTGATGTTTAAAAAATAACCGACAGGAAATTATAAATTTTTTTTTAGTCACATTAATACTTTCGATTAAAAGGACAATTACCTTTTTCACCTTGCACTGTCTGCGTGGCTATTCTTTGCTAAGGAGTGGGCACGGTTCACATTTACATTTATATTGGCCGTCTCACCTCTCCTGCGTTCTATCGACTGTCATTGTCAGATTCACTGAAACGTTAACTTATAGAACGATTGTGAAATTATTTGTAAAAATTTCGGTAGATTAGACAAATATAAAAGTGCTCAAAACTATTTTGTTGCAATATTAAGCAATACAACACTCTCCTATTGGGACCGTGCGCAACGATAACTCCATGTGGCGTAGCAACTATATTTTGGCATAAAACTGTCATAGGAGAAATTAGTAATATACAATGTAAATTAGACAATTCTGTACGATATCCGTATCATGACAATAATTTATAAACATTGTTGTTTTGAATTAGATAAGATCTGATGAGATGTTCTAGTCACTGAAACGAGGTTGCGTACCAACACCCGCAAAATCATTTTTCAATAGGAGATGCAAAAAAGACAAGATTTGGTGTTAGCAAGGCTTATGTACTTAAGGTTCAAGGAATCCATCGAAGCGACATGACCATATAAATATGATCAAAGTTCGAATGATTAGCCAGACCTCTGTTACGGCAATGGGGTACAAAGCAACTGTGACTGTAAGAAGAATTTTATGTTTCGATGTCGTTTAAAAAGGATCCATCAAGACTGTAACAAAGTAATTCGTCATAAGTCTTCAATTGAATATTAAAATAATCCTACACTCGCGGTCAATGAATACGGGTCAGGTGGATTTTTTCATAGAAAATACTGGAAACATGCTGATTACAAATATAAAATAAATATTTATTATACAAGTGGAACCGTTTTTAACATCAGATTGTATTGGAATTTCCCTGAAGTTTTCTTCTGACTTCTCTGAACATGGAACTTTGTCGTCAGATGACTCCGTAGATATAAAAAGCAACTCATGATTAAAAAACTCGTAATACCGTACATTTTGTTAAACGGTCTACATCTTTGTCTCTACGAACCGACCTAACGACAATTTTAAAGTGTTTTTAGATTTTTTTTATTAATTTAGGGAAAGTGTAATACAACCTGATTTGAAAACAGATTTTACCTAGACTATAAATATTTTGAAGAAATATTTGAAATCTGCATGTTTGCATTATTTTCTATGAAAAAAAACACCTGACCCGTATTCATTGACCGAGTGTGTATCTCAATTATTATTTTAATGTTTGAGGTTATTTTAAGGATTTTTTCTTCTTACAGTAATGATACACTTATTTTCTTCATCCTGCAAAAACTCGGTAAAATTTACAATCACAATTAATCTTTGTGTTATTATACAATCAACGACAGTCACATTTTTCTATTTTTATCTCGAAAATTATCAAAAATACGTGCAACTATTCAAAACCATACTTTTGACAGCGAGCACTGTGATCGTTTTTGATACCCCCACCACCCGTTTTGCACGATGCCAATTACCTATGCGCATGGACGCATTAGGAGGTAATGTATTTAATTGCCAAGTTAGGCAAGCGGGTTGGCGACCGCAGTAGTGTGTCCACTATGATGTCGCTGCTGCACATTATCAATAAATTAATGGTCAGTGACATTTCAAATATTTACTAAGAATTATAAATGTGGCTGATCAAAGCAAACTGGAACACTTTTGTGTGCGTGTGCGTTCTGAATAATATAAATGATAAAGACAATCATAATTATAGAGGTGGCGACAAATTCAACCCTCTTTATTTGTAGGATCACTAGCGCTTAGACTATAGAAGCTATGAAAATAATTCGTAGCAATGTAATGAAGCCAGGGTAGATTGCTTTTATGCCACCATGCGAAAGAGGGCCGCATCCCTGGTGCGCCGGGTGCGCGCCAGTCCCAACACCATCATGAAAATGATAGGGGGCAGGCTGGACTGCCCCTACATGCTTCGCTGCAGTTGGCTGCATGCGCCGTACTCAGCAAACTTAAATAATAAATAAATATATTGGGACATCTTACACAAATCAACCTAGTCCCACGGTAAGCTCAATTAAGGCTTGTGATGTGGATACTAGGCGACGATATATATAATAGATAGATACATACAGATACTTAAATACATAACAGCCATGACCAAGGAACAAATATTTGTGATAAATAAACACACAAATAATGCCCTCGCCGGGATTCGAGCCCAGAACCTCCAGCTTCGTAGGCAGGGTCACTACCAACTAAGCTACGGAGGCTGACTTAACTTAGTTTATAAATAATTTTAGGTGCTTAAAAGATAGGTATTACTTTCACTAATATTCTATGTGTGTATCTTACTTGAAATAAAATAAATTATTATATGAATTCATAGTCTAATGTGCCATTTCAACATATTAAAATATATGAACTGTCAAACTGATAACACTTCTCCTGAGAAAACAATTTGCATCAAAACGCACTAAAATCCTAAACAATTGCATCTTTATTCATGTAAAACAAAAGTTACCTGAACACGGCACTGAATAATTCATACCGCTCTTTCATTCCATAAAGCCTTAAGTATCTTTCAGTTCTAATCAACTTGCACCCTTTTTTCGCTGCTGAAATATCACCTTAATCTAAAAGGGCGTAAGTTTGTGTAATTTAAGTGATGTTTAAGCTTATTTGGGATTGAGAGGACCGGTCGAACAATCCGATTAATTCTTGAATGTAAACAATGCTGTTTTAACGATGTTCAGTGAGGTAAGTCTGTTGTTGAATAACAACTTCAGGTTGGGAGCGGACATGCAAATATTGTGTTGGTTATTTCACTTTGCAAGGGTTGACAGCTACAGTTAGGATAAATAAATAAATAAATAAATAAATATCTTGGGACATCTTACACAAATCGACCTAGTCCCACGGTAAGCTCAATTAAGGCTTGTGATGTGGGTACTAGGCGACGATATACATAATAGATAGATACATATAGATACTTAAATACATAGACAGCCATGACCAAGGAACAAACATTTGTGATAAATAAATACACAAAGAATGCCCTCGCCGGGATTCGAACCCGGAACCTCCAGCTTCGTAGGCAGGGTCACTACCAACTAGGCTACGGAGGCTGACAGATATAAGAAATAAATAAAATATAAATAAAAAAAATAAAAAACACGACTGCCGTTTTAAACGAACTGAAAAGTAACAAACAATTCCTTTTTCAGGTTCATTCTTGTGATCGTATCTACATACATATAGGCGCTTGTCTTATTAATTGTCGATACTCTGCTATTAATGTTAACCCTTTAACCATTAGTCTTTTCTGAGCAACACATTGAGATTTTATGACGACACACGCTCTACGTTATTTTTAACTAGTTTCTCATTCATTTTCAACTAGTTTGTTTTAAAAATCCTTTTTCTACAACTATATTGTCTTGATTTTTAGAATTATAACATTTTCAAATATTATCGAACCCGGTTACTCGCGTATTTAAGTCAATGATTGCTCGACATGTTTCGACCGATTAATCGAGCAATCATCAACTCAAATACCTACGTGCGTAACCCGGTTCAATAATATTTAAATATATTGTCTTGACCTTAGAGTTTGAATTTTTTATATTTTTATTATTTTTGTACGCCTGTTTGCGAGATGCAGAAGATTTATTATTGAATGACATTAAAACCCCCAAATCGTTCAAATTTAATCACGCCTCGATAATCAGCGTACCTAAAGGTGGATTACACCAGGATAGGGGATTGTGGGATCCTCTGCCGACATTGATGGATTCACCTTCGCTCCATGCCGAATTGTATCGTCACCTTGCCAACTTACACACACCCTTGAAGTAGCAGAAATGAATCTTAAGATTGAAGGAATAAAGATGATGAGGAGTGAAGTTTTGATTGGTAATGGTTCTTAGAACTGGACAGTTTGAAACGGATTGATATTGAGTACTTATGATAAGCTGGTTTTATATAATTTTATACTTTGCTTTGGCATGTATCATGATTATTAGATGATTTCGGCCGGATAGCTTCCTCCACAGATTGGCTACAAGTAGTGTAGCTTTTATGTATTGCCGTGCGGTGACTGCAGTAAGAATATATTTGTCACCACCCCAACTCCTCCTGCGGGTGTCGTAAGAGTCGACTAAGGGATTGAAGTGTCACTGACCATTCTACAAGATTGATGATGGACAGCGGCGTCATAATAGTGGACACATTACTGCGATCGCCAATTCGCTTGCGATTATGGACATTTACGTTCTAATGCGTCTATACGCATAGTTAATAGGAGAGGCCTACGTCCAGCAGTGGACTAACATAGACTAATGATAATGATGATGAGTGTAGCTGGCTCCTTTTGGGCTCCTTGAATATAAATATTGGGTCGAAACCCCATAAGATTTACATATGAATTTATGAAGATCGCCAGGAGATTCTGGATGCAGGTCCCAACCGGTGTTTGTGGAGGTCCAAATTAGAGGCCTATATTCAGCACTGGACCAATAAAATACTATTAAATTGATTAGAACTACACGAATTTTGCTCTTATTTCGACAATGACCCGGATTTAATCACATGCGCATAATATTTTGTATGTAATATTTTTCTTGCTGCTTCGGGCGTGACCTATCCCCCATAGTCACAAGCATTCTGATGATGATGATTATATAAATGTACGCAATTAAATACCGATTTTTGTTAAAAAATGTTGGCCACAAACAAAAAATACTACATAGTATCCTGATAGTAAACAAATCATAAAAACCTAAAGCTATTACTTTAATTACACAGCTTTCGATATTTGCAAAGTAATACGGATGAATATGTGTATGTATATGTCGTCAGCCTCCGTAGCCTAGTTGGTAGTGACCCTGCCTACGAAGCTGGAGGTTCCGGGTTCGAATCCCGGCGAGGGCATTCTTTGTGTATTTATTTATCACAAATGTTTGTTCCTTGGTCATGGCTGTCTATGTATTTAAGTATCTATAATGTATCTATCTATTATATATATCGTCGCCTGGTACCCACATCACAAGCCTTAATTGAGCTTACCGTGGGACTAGGTCGATTTGTGTAAGATGTCCCAAGATATTTATTTATTTATTTATTATTTATTAATAGACTAACTGACACTAAATAGGTTATATCGACAAATTAATTTCATTACCTTCCTAAGAACTTACCATCTTACGGCAGCATCAAAACACCGAACATATAAGAATAATAATTTATTTATTTGCCATTAATCACATACTAGGTTACAAACAAAATAAAACAGAAAGAAAAACTGCAATTTTAAACTAAAAATATGGTAAACACGCGCACTAAACGCACGTGCAATATACATATAAAGTCCTTATTTATTAGATGCAGATATTTTTACAGCTGATAGTACTCGGTCTCTGGAGTATATTAAACCGTGAAACATTATAGCTTTTACGATGTTTTTTTGGAGAAAACGAAAAACAAATTTGTTACGTCAAAACACCCTGTTTATGTGATTATTAAATGAAAACTCATTGAACAAATTCTAGTACCTCTTTTACGTACCCTTTGACTGAAACTGGCCACTTCACGTCGATAAATTAAATATTTGATTGTCAATGTCATGTTATTTTCCGTTGGATTGTGTCGTTTGATGACATGACAGACAGTGTTATTGTGACATGTGATAATGCACATGATGATTTTTTGAGACGAAATTATATTTTTTTTTTGTTAGGAAAATGAAATCAAAAAAGTTACATGAAAGGATTTCTTTATTTATATTTAAATTAATTATTTTAATGTAAAGTATCATGTGTTAAAATATCTGCAACTAATAAATTAGGACCTTATATTATGTGTAGGTATATGTATAGATGTACCAATATATGTATATATTGTATTTATATATTGTAGTTACATGTATATTGTATTTATATGTTGTATTTATTTATTCTAGTAGTATCCAAATTGTATTTTAATTTCGTTAGTTTCAGTGCACCCAATTTGGTTTTCTCCGTTTGGCCCTATGGTTGACTGGTAGAGAATGCCTTAAGGCATTAAGTCCGCCAATTGTATATATTTATGGGCAATAAAGTTTAAAATAAATAAATTAACAGATACTTAACTTACTAACTAAAAAGTTTCTTAGTCTATTTTCCTGTAAACATTGCCTCCAAATTGTAAAAGTTGCCTTCCAAAATACCCCTGATACTACCCCGTAATCCGACATCCTACTACCCCAAGTAATTAAAACACATGTCCAAGCCTTTTCATTCACGCTCATTAAGCGAGCTAATTTAAAATAGACCCAAAACCTTTTATCTATTTTATATGAATCTATATGGTAGTTAATAAATTAAGCTTATATGACTGCCGTATGAAGTAATATTTTAGATATGACCAGGGGGACTACTAAGATCTGAGAAGGTTCAACCTGTAATTTTTTTGGCAGTTATTCTATGGAACTGGTTCAGAATAGCTACTAAGAGCATTTCATTATATTTTGTCCATTTCGATCCCAAAAGGAAAACAAGCCTCATGGATTTTTTTCCCATTTTCAATACACTTTGTACGGCGGTAACAAAAGAGGAAACCCGGAAAATGTATGAAAATTTCGAGACATTTATTTTAACACAAAAGTAAAAATTATAAGTAAGGCTCCTAAATGGCATTAGTAGATCGTGGTAGCCCGCCAGTTCTGATGTAAAATCTTTTCTATTTAATTTTTTCGCTTTTCCCAAGCAACCTGAGACAAAAGGTTGTCTGAGAAAAGGGCTAAATGTTACAAAAGAGAATAATTTCTTGTGTCTTCTGAAAAAAATACATGCAAGATCTGACAAATCCGTTTTAGTCCGTGTCTTGTTTTGGCAATACTAGCGTATTAACCCTCCGCATACGAAGTGAAAAATATTTATTTATACGAGTATGATGTTTACATTTGGGGTCTGGTATACCTCGTATGCCGAAGGTTAATACAAATATAAGCTCGAATATAAGCGTTTGGTTGTCTTTGTAGCTTAGTAATATTTGTTAAAGAACACATTGGCATTCCACCGGTTAACCCGCTAATTGCCGACGGACACAATAACACTCAGTTTATTCGCCGATCCCTCTATACATTTTTATTGGACGCTCCACCTTCGCGGACGTGGCGGGAATACGGGACTATGGCCGGGTTTGAGGGGGCGGTTGGAACGCGGCGTTTGAACCGCTACGATGTTTTATACATGCAAGTTCAGGAAATTTCATACTCCATGGTAAATAGACGATGTCTTCGCTTATAAACATCACTACATAGAATAAAATAAAGTCACTTTTTCTGTCCTTATGTCCCTTTGTACGCTTAAATCTTTAAAACTACGCTACGGATTTTGATTAGGTCGCTAGTTACCAGATAAAGTTAAATACAGTATATTTATTTATGCTGAAATCCCTTTTAGGTGTGATGTCGATTTATCAAGCTATGTAACCAACCTTTTGCGGCATTGGCAGGAGACAAATGGTGTAGTTTCGGTTGATTATCTATTGTATAGCTTTTTTGTAAAGCTATTAGAGAATATTTATTACTTGACCGTTTCGATAATATTGCAGATTTATTACAAATATCGTAAAATATTCAGTCCAGTAATAGAACATAGCTACTCGTACAAGGTATAATATTGTTTCAAATACTACAGAGGCAAAGAGACTTTATTTAAGAGACAAGTCCATGAATTCGAATTTTTCATTTTAAAACAAGTGAGTCGCCAAACGGATACAAGTAATAGCACTCACAGTGTACTAATATCATCATCATTATTACCCGAAAACGCCTACATTGCTACATATGGCTGCCTAAAAATCACCAAAACGACTAGTTGGTCCTATAATGCTCGATCGACCAACTCATAGTTTGACCACGCAGTGTCTTCTGATAGGTTGCCGTCATTCGACAAATCAGCGTCAAGCGTTTTTAAAAACGCTACGTGTAAGTGGTCCATGTAGCCAGCCCGGCGTTCAGCGAGCCATTTGATTCGTTTCCGATTGTGTCCGGAGCAGGTAAACACCACTTCATGCTCAATGTGTTGCTGTTGTGGGCACGTTATTTGTTGAAATGTTGCGAACATAAGAAAAATAATAAAGGTGTAGAATATAGGTGTCTAGGGACTAATTAGGTAGATCGGCAAACTTGAATGAGTTTGTAATTTGTGTATACATTTATTGGTATTTTTTTTTTTGTTGTAAGTGACAAGCTCAAATGGCCAAAGCGGAAGACCAGCGCGGGCTCTGCTGGCAAAATGCTGAGTTTTGGCCATTTCGAGACAAAATTTCGTGTTTACTGTTTTGTTTTGTTTGTACTGTGTCGATAAATTTTTTTGCTCTAATTTTAAGTAAAAGTTATTTGAATATACTTATTATTATGTCGTAAACTATTATTAGGCAGGACATATAAAAGTACCAAAAAATACGAAAGATCTGACTTCTCTGAAAGTTAATTTGTTAAAAAATAATAAAATTACATGTCTCACTTTTTCTTTATCAGAATATTTAGAATACAATTACAATATTGAATAGGTCATTACGACACAAGTGCGAAAAACATGAAATCCGAAACGAGTGGCGATGTTTCAAAACACGACCGATAGGGAGTGTTTTAAATCGATACGAGTTACGAATTTCGTTTTTGCACGTGTCTCGTACGACGTTTTTTAGTACAGATGGCCCTCCGAAGTTTTGGACCTGACGTAAAATGACACACTTCTCGCACTAGAGACTAAAAAACGCACCATCTGTACTAAAATAGTTATTTTGTCTGTATTCAGCCCATCACTATTTTTTTACACTCGATGTAAAATTAATGAACAGTTAATACTTCTTGTCCTGTTAATAAGTATAATTTTGTAACATTCTGGGTAAGATTGGCACAGGATCGGGACCAATGACGGCGAAGAGAACCTATACACAGGAGTGAGGTCACATTGTAGTCATGATGATGAACCTTTTGTTACATTTGTTTTGATTACTACACGTAGCCGTGCATTTGAATATGCAACTACAACAATGCTAATAATTTAAAAAACAAATTAAACCCTAAGCGCTACTAAATATCAAACAGTGTATGTTATTTATTCCAGATACAAAGCAGGTAACTTAGAAGTACAAATGCAGTACACTTTGTGACAAATAAAGTTGCTTTAGGGTGAAAACAGAGTACCTAATTATCACCAGGCAATTTTGTAAATAGAAAATGGTGGCTTAATACGAGACTGCGACCAGCTTTCCGCACGCGTACATAATTATATGCTTAATACATTTCGTACTAAACAGCAAATTTCAATAGTCACTCCTAAATTTAATTCAAGAAAAGAAAATTTAAATTATATATCAAATATTTTTATAAAACATGATTTAAGGATGATTACAAAATTGTAAGAAATAATTACTCTTTCATATTATTCGTCATCAAAATAACTTGAAAAATCGGTTCATTCTAAAACTCAAGCAAAATAACCTGCCTACCTGTAGCCGTACCATGATTTTGCAAGTATCGGTAACGTTAGGTTTTACTCAATACGTAAAGCAGGCCATAGCGCTCGCTCCAATATGTTCAGTGCAATGCATTACGTATTGATTCTAACGTATTCTTTACTTTCAACTCATGGTACGGCTACTTATTAAGCAGACAAAAAGTAATTTTCCGTTAAAAATATTATGCCAACCGTACGTTACAATACAGACAGTATTGCAATTATTTTCAAATCCGCACACAAAAATAAAAGTGGGCACATTTTTGCCGGCACGTGCGTGGAATCCAATCATTTTTTTCTTATTTGGGATTGATTGGGCGGTCATTTTGCTCGTCGACAAACTGGGCAGGTGGGCTTTACGCCGTGAAATAGGGTTTTTGGACGTTTTGTTGATAGATTTGGGAGAGAAATATCAATATGACGTTCGGTTTTTACAGGTTATGGATGTTATTGGTCTTATATAAACCTGCAAAGGTTTATTTTACAAAACATGCTCGTAGAATAAGGATTATAAGACCAAAATGTACATGTCATACAGTATGTGGTCTCTTTAAATTGGTTATTTCATGAAAGTATTACTTTGAAATGGTTACTGACTGGTATAGTTCGGGAAATATTATTTGACCGACTGTTATCTTACTTACGACCTTTTGTTTTGCGTTAACACTTACTAGACAATCAGCAGTCTAGCACTTTTCTATTGTTAATGATGCAAAACAAAAGGTCCTAAGTAAGATAAGAGTCGGTCAAATAATATTTCCCGAACTATAATTGCCTAATAATTTTACAAACAACAGTAAAAATATTTGACATAACGAAGGCTGCAAAAATATATCACTTAACCTTAATTGGAAATTATAGGTACTTATAATTATATGTTTTTTTAGAACATTTATTTCATTAGAGACAGAGAATATAGTTATTTAGGTGGCGTACTACACCATTTGTACGTACCTATGTACATAATATCGACGCTTATCTAAAACAACTCGGTATCTCGAAATAGTCCGTTTTGCAATTAACTATAAAACTAGGCGCAGAATACGCTAAAGTTTATCGTGACTAAGACTCCCGTGTTCTAGTTCAAAATTTTACCACTGTGGCAGCATTGTGCCGTTATGCCATTGGTGGAGAGTCGAAGCCATTTTATCTGCAAGATCGGCCATAGACCAGTTGAACCACAGAAATAGACGCCGTCACTGCGTTTGTTTGTAGACTAACGGCACATCTCGAAATTATACAACTATAGAACTTAAAGTTTATTTAAAACAGTGGCATAATTGGAAATAGTTCAGTGGAACAGTGGTAACTTGTTGTGCAATACATAATTATTCGTGGATGACCCATTATCCGTGAAACAGTAGGTACACATATTATAACTTAATAGGAAATAAGCGAGTGTTGTCGAAAATAATGAAAGTTGACTTGTTTACCTAATCGAAATGAGCTTTTATACTACATAAAATTAAGTTAATTTAGGGTATTCTATACGAATTCAGGACATGTTCATTATAATTTTGCAACTAATAATTTGATTCAAAACGAGTACAGTCACCATAAACGATAAATAACTATAGCAATGTTCAGTAATTTATAGTATTATATTTACATATATAATATTACTGAACATTATAACCGACATACCGACCCGGGTATGTCGTTAAACTACGTCCAAAACCACCGGTGGATGGGCAGCAGCATCCCTGTAATGCGGTATACTAAACTGCGATCGCCAACCCGCCTGCCAAGCGTGGCGATTATGGCATATTATACCCCCTATGAGAAGTGCAAACAAAAAATGGCCCCGAGGTTTCGGCGACTCCCGGTGCTCTGGCTTTGGTAGCGGTCAGGGCACTGGCGGAGTCAGGGGTGCGATGAATCTCCGGCGAAGATCCGGGTACCACCACCGACAACCTTTGGCCCTGGCAACACTTAACATGTGCACACTGTGGACAGACGAGACATTGGCTGAGCTCGAGGAAGACCTGAGCAGGTTACGATGGGACGTTATTGGGCTATCGGAAGTCCGAAGAGAGGGTGAGGACACGATAACCCTCAAGTCCGGTAACCTGCTCTATTTCCGGGAGGGCGACCAACAGTCCCAGGGAGGTGTCGGGTTCCTCGTCTACAAGCCCCTCGTGAGCAACGTGTTGAAGATCGAGAGTGTGTCGACTAGGGTGTTGTACCTTATACTCAGAGTATCCAAGCGGTACTCGTTGAAGGTCATACAGGTCTACGCTCCGACTTCTTCACATTCCGACGAAGAGGTAGAAGCTGTGTATGAGGACATATCAAAATCCATGCACAGTCCTGAAACCTACTTTACCATCGTTATGGGGGACCTTAACGTGAAATTGGGCAAGCGAAATGATGATGAGCTGAGCTGAGAGTGGGGCTATTTGGGGTTGGGTCTCGTAATCACCGGGGTGACTTACTAGCCAGTTTTATGGAGAAGGAGGGACTCTACATGATGAACTTCTTCTTCAAGACGCGAGAACACAGGAAGTGGACCTGGATGAGCCCAGATGGTGCAACCAAAAACGAGATTGACTTTATCATGTCGACTAAGATCCATATATTTAATGATGTCTCTGTGATAAACGCGGTTAAAACCGGAAGCCATCACCGCCTTGTAAGGGGCATATTAAATATAAGCGTCAAGCTAGAGCGATCTCGATTGATAAAGTCTACGCTCCGACCAGCACCGATCCAACTCCAAAACCCCGAGAGCTTCCAGCTCGAACCGCAAAATCGTTTCGATTGCCTACCCAGTGACGTGGATGTGGATGAGTATAACGACGGGTTTGTGGTAGCTGTCCATTCCACTGGGTCAAAGTTCTTTAAGACCCAGCGGAAGAAAGGCAATAAGAGGCTCTCTGATCCAACTCTTAAGCTCATGAAGGAAAGGAGTGAGATGGTTCTACAATCCCCAGAAGATGCCACATCATATCGCCGGCTCAATAGACAAATCTCCAAGTCGATCACCCGCGACATACGCCAATTTAATACCAACCGGATTAAAGAGGCTATTGACCGGAACAAAGGCTCTAAAGTTTTTGCGAGAGATTTGTCTATTGGTCAGAGCTGGCTTGCGAAGCTGAAGACTGGGGACGGTAGGATCATTTCATCCAAACCTGAGTTTTTGAGTGAGATAGAGAGCTTTTACGGACAGCTGTTCACATCTACACGAAGACCCATCTCCAATTTAGCTAACGACCCACGAGCTAAATTGACTCGACACCATACCGAAGATATACCGGACGTCAACCTGTACGAGATTAGGATGGCTCTAAAACAACTCAAAAACAATAAGGCACCAGGCGATGACGGAATAACAGCCGAACTCCTAAAGGCGGATGGGAAACCAGTCCTTAGGGCCCTTCAAAAGCTGTTTGATTCCGTCATCTTTAGAGGCAAAACGCCAAAGGCATGGAGCAGGGGTTTGGTGGTGTTGTTCTTCAAAAAGGGTGACAACACCCTGTTGAAGAATTACAGACCCATCACACTTCTGAGCCATGTCTATAAGTTGTTTTCGAGAGTCATCACAAACCGTCTCACACGCAGGCTCGACGACTTCCAGCCTCCTGAACAAGCCGGTTTCAGAAAAGGTTTCAGCACCGTAGACCACATACACACGCTCCGTCAAGTTATACAAAAGACCGAGGAGTATAACTTGCCCCTCTGCTTAGCGTTTGTGGACTACGAAAAGGCCTTTGATTCGATCGAGACGTGGGCTGTACTACAGTCTCTCCAGCGGTGCCAAGTAGACTACCGGTACATCGAAGTGCTGAAGCGCCTGTACGAAAACGCCAATATGTCAGTTCGCCTCCAGGACCGGAACTCGAAACCAATTCCATTGCAGCGAGGAGTAAGACAAGGAGATGTTATCTCTCCTAAATTGTTCACCGCTGCACTGGAAGATGTTTTCAAGGTTCTGGACTGTAGGGGATTTGGCATTAACATCAATGACGAGTACATCACACCTTCGGTTTGCCGACGATATAGTAGTCATGGTTGAGACCATGGAGGACTTAAGTACTATGCTCGATGATCTCAGTAGAGTCTCTGAAGATATTGGTCTTAAGATGAACATGGACAAAACGAAGATCATGTCGAACGTCCATGTGATACCAACTCCAGTGAAAGTTAGAAACTCTACACTAGAAGTTGTTGACGAACATATCCATATTCGTCAATGGTCCCACCTTGGTATGGTATACACCATACCTGGGACAAACTTTCCAGCTGGGTAAGTCCAACTTCGAGAAGGAGATCAATCGTCGAATCAGACTGGGTTGGGCGGCGTTCGGTTTCGAACGCCGCCCAACCCAGCGGGTTCGGGAGACTACGCAATATCTTCTCGTCCAATATACCGCAGTGTCTCAAGTCGAAAGTCTTCGACCAGTGTGTGTTGCCAGTGATTACTTACGGATCTGAAACGTGGTCGTTCACTATGGGACTCATTAGGAGGCTCAGAGTCACTCAACGAGCGATGATGAGGGCAATGCTCGGGGTTTCTCTGCGAGATCGCATCAGGAATGACGAGATCCGCAGAAGAACGAAAGTGACTGACATAGCCCAAAGAATTACAAGAAGTTACAAAATTACACCCATTATCTTGTCTTATAAACTTAAATATGCCATTATAATCTGTAAAGTTTTATTATTATTATGACGCATGTCATTTTAGACCATTATTGTCCATATAAAAAATTTGTATTTAAACATTAAAACGAAATAAGTTACTATTCTTTATAAATGTTTTTAGAATATTTGTCTTAATGACAAATAATCCGCTATTGTTCATAAGAAAAAAATAAAATCTTGATACTTTTTCTATTGTGACTTTAATGCACATAAACAAATTCTTATTTTGAGTTACGACTCGATTTTATGCTGGCACAAGTCTAAGTTGTGTGTTTTTTTGAGTTTTTTTGTATTGATTATACGATTTATTAATTTAATTTTTGTTATTTCGCATTCTCAAATAAAAAAGGATGCTATGGCTAAAAGAAGATTTCCAATTGGTTATTGTAATAAAAAGTTATGAGCAATAATTTTTTTGTGTTTTTTTAAAAGCTCTCTCCTGAAAAAACACACATTTTGAGATACCGAGTTGTTTAAGATAAGCGTCGATATGTATAAAAAAATGTTAAACTCACAATTTATCTCAAATTAGAAAAAATAATATTTGAACTTGTAACCTGTTGATTCCTGCGTGACCAACATTTTCATAAAGTGTATAGTATAGCAGGTATAAAGGTGATATCAGACGGGTCACTCGGATGAATGTTCACTCGCGTGAATGCTTCATTTTTGTTTCATTCCATGTTCACAAAGCAAAGCTGAAATGATATAGAAATGAACATTCACTCCGCATTTCTGTCAATATGGCGTCCAATGAAGTCGTGTCTCGAGGAATAAGTTTATTTTGTGATCACTGATCATTTAAGTTGACAAAAAAGAAACAAAAAAATTGCGAATAGACAAGAGTAAATTTGAAGAACTTCTGGTTCTCATTGCTCCGTTAATAGCGAAACACAATACTGTTATGTATGACTTATGAGAGATAGCATAAGTAACAGAACAAAACTTCAAATTATACTGCGATACCTGGCTACTGGCTTTACCTGTCATATTGCAAAATTACTTTAACGAAAATACAATGATACTTTTAAAAACGAATTGGACGGTAGACGATAGATTTAAACGCTCGAGTAGCAACGGTCGGCCGAATCCGAGTGAACAGTTCATATTCCGTGTTCAGACGGAATGAACTGTTCATTTTCTGTTCATTCGGAGTGCGAGTGAAAGATGCCGAATGAAAATATCCAACATTGTTGGATCGGTTCACTAATGAATTCATTCGGCACTTTTGTTTCACTCCGTGGTCAGACGTGTCATTTTAAGTGAAAGATGCCGAATAAAACGAAAAAATGAACGAAAAATGAACCGTCTGATATCACCTTAACGTATAAAAAAATTCTGAATTTTTCATATCTCAACGTCTTATTTATTTTGTCCTTAAGTGTACCTGGCAAGAAACTGTCACCACTAAGTCAGCGGCGTGCCGCGACTACAGACTGCATTGCCTGCTATTCACTTTTAAAACCCCTGGGCCTTACCAAAATTTGATAACAAAACCACCCATATAGCCTAATCAAGAAGGCCTATATTACCGTCCAAGACGATACCATTTACGAGTTTTTCAAAGTAATGTCTAGCTGCAAACGCATTCGGACTTTCTTGGCGTCGCTTCGAATCTTAATTGCTACGGTTAATGAAGGTAAGAAGGTGTATGTGTCTGGAGCACTAATTAACTTTTGAAAAGCCTTTACGAATGAGAAAAGTATAAAACTATTTCTGGCTTGCATTATATGAACGATTTTATTGTTATAATTATCATCTTGTTTTCCTATTGGTTATTATAGTCGACTACGCTCAAAGCATATGCCCTGTGTCAAAGACGGAATTTAGCCCGAAAAACAAAACCTGCTTTCATAAGAAATATTTTTGAAATATGAATAGCAGTAATTAAAGTCAGGCTAGCTGCTAACTAATAAAATATCAAAGAAAATTTCCTTAGGCAGAATGTTATCAGTAAAATTTGAAATGGTTTCAATAAGACAAGCATTCGGATATGATTACAAACATTTATATATTTAAAAATGCCGCATTTATATATTTAAATTTATGCCGTATAATGACGGCAGTAAGAATACATTTGTCACCACCCTAACTCCTCCTGTGGGTGTCGTAAGAGTCGACTAAGGGATTGAAGTGTCACTGACTATTATTTGATAAAATATTGATGATGGGCAGCAGCATCATCATAGTGGACACATTACTGCGATCGCCAATCCGCTTGCCCAGCGTGGCGATTATGGGTATTTACCTCCTAATGCGTCATATGCATAATTAATAGGAGAGGTCTACGTTCAGCAGTGGACTATCATAGGCTGATGATGATATATTTAAAAAAATAAGTAGAAAAAACAAACCCTTGTAAAATTAAATAAGAAGTTATCTACCGATGCAATTGTATTTGGATTACTAATTGGCACTAAAACTTGCAAGGAAATCAGAAAAAATATTGCAAGAATGACTAAATTCTTAAAAGAGTCAAATTCACATTAATCTTGTAACCTAAACAAAATGATGTAGAAATCCTTAGAGCGCAATGAAATGAAAATTAAATCTATTAAACATCTTCCTACGTTCAATGGAGCAAAAAATGGCGCCCAACTTGGGGCCAAAGGGGTGCACCTGCGAACTTTTATCTGACGGAGTTATTGAATCGGTAATCCCCTTTTATTGCCCGTAGTTTCGGCATAAAACCGGTAATTGTCGATTGCACGTTATCGGTTTTCTTTTTGCGGTGGAAGTTCGGAGTGGTTTGTAAATTGAATGTTACGGATATTGTTTTAAAGCTTGGTAGCATATTACATTTTTATAGCAATCTGTTGTATTTGTTCTTTTTTTGACGTGAGTTGGCTTAGTATTTACTTGTTTTGTAACAATGAATAAAATAGTACCTTCTAAACGCATGAAACAACCTAATTGCTTTCTAAAAACTACCTAAATAATAGCCTAGACCAAAAAGGATTTATTTGTCAAAAACATAAAAAATCGGGAAGAATAGTATAAGCAGATTTTGAAAAATTCTTGCAAGTGCTCCTGGACTTGTTTACCGTAGAATATTACAGATACATTTAATCTATTTTGTTAAGCTTTTATTTATCCATCACATCACACACATCATCAGCCTATGTTGGAGTCCACTGTTTGGACGTAGGCCTCTCCTATTAACTATGCGTAAAGACGCATTAGGAGGTAAGACATATAAATAAGTACACAAATGTTTGATCATTTTCAACTAGAGGCTTGATAATTCTAACCAGACTAATCCGAATCTATTCAAAAATTAACTGAATCAAGGCGGATTTTTCACCATCTTTCTTTCAGCGTAAACCGGTATTTACCAGCTTTCGTCAGCTCAGACAGGTTTTTAATTAACAAACCCCAAACACTGGATGTTAGATTACCTCCCAGCGACTGCGCATTACGAAACATAAATAAGACTCCAACTTGCTAAAATTTTAAATTTAAGAGAAGCGTGGTCGCCGTAGAATTCATAGTTCATAATGTGTGCCACTATGGACTATGAATATAAGAGAGACTCAACTGGTGGAAGTAAAGACTATAGGGCGAAACAATCTGCATGACATAATAAGATAGAAAGCGATCAGGATTCCACGTCGTGCAGAAAAAGACCGAAACAACACGTTTTAATAAACCTATTTTCTGTTACCTATTTTGAAATAATAATGTTATACAAACAAATGCTTTTGCTTTTTGAAATGTGCAATTATATTTACGTACGTAATACCTAAATGATGATGAAAGAAAACTTGATAAAACAATGCCATTTTAATAAACTTTTCCTAACGAAAAGAAGGTTTCTTAATTAGGGACTGAACATTATACACAACGTAAAATAATAAAACGAACATGAAAATGGTTTTGGTAATCAATATCATGCGTTTTTAAATACTCTATCTGTAAAATATTTGGATACGCACAATGAAATCACCATAATATTTTCTTCGGTTACCGCGAGGATTACACAGGAATACAGGTTTCGTGGTCGGCGGATGACTGTCATTCATCCGCAGACCACGAACCCTGTAAAATGTTTGAAACGTCGGAATGAAGCTAAAATTAGTTAATATACGCGAGTTTATCCGTTTTCATAGTTTTATTTCATGAAATCACCATAGTTAATTCAAGACTCATTTATTATTTTTTCATACCGTTCCAATCTACCCTACATCTTCAACTACCCACATACATAATATACATATATATTGACAACAATGCTAAAATGCCCTTAAACATAATAACATGCTCTATCTATTAGCACATCTGTGACTAGACCGTAACGAGTTTGCCGACGCGTGGAGAATTCGCAAGAAAATTTGCAAAAAACAGTTAATCTGCCTTGTAATTATTCGCACCTTGTAAATAAAACTACTTGGTCCAGAGTCAGAGATTAATGAAGTGGGCCTGTATTCAACAAGCATAAACTTTTCAGACTTATGGACGATGAAAAAATAATTGAAGTTGCCGACGTAATTAAATATCCATATTGCAGTCTACAGGGTAATTAATCAATTACGAAACTAATTTAAACTTCATGAGTGATATAAAAAAATGCATTTTTACGAGAATTCAGTAAAAAAGTATTGATTTATAAAAAGGACTATAAAATTTAATTAAAATTATATTTTTGTTTGCTTTAAACTTGATCGACCTAAAACAGTGCAAAATACCCAATTCGCGAAAATGCGAAAGTGCTTATTCTTATTATTATCGAAATATTTTATCACTTATTGGAAAAACGTTTAATTACTTTTTACTCCTAAATAGTAACTAATTCTTATAAAATAGCTTCAATAGTGCATTCTTTAAGAAAATAATTCATGTAGAATAAAATTAACGCCGTGAACGTGATGGACACTTTTGCGTCAGGAATCAGGCGGTTTCGATCAATAGGTTCTTTAAAAAGGTTTTCTTTTAGGGTTTTAATTTTTTTTTAAGATTTAGTTTGTTGTCAATATTATTGTTAAGTACCTAGTTCTTGTTTTCAATTACAAGACGTTATGTATAGGTATCTTAAATAATGTGATTGTAATAGTGCAATTTCAGATTCTGAAGCAGAATACTAACGAAATTGTTCACAAATCAGTCATCACACCCCATAATGAAATTTGAAAACTGGATTTTCAGCTTCCTAGGCTACATTCGCTCTGGACTCCGGCCAGTCGTTTAAAAAAGTACTTCAACATTATTATCACTCTTCAAACTTGCACTTTACAAAGAATCCACTATCATGAAACTCTTCTATCTAAAAAACTTTTAAACTCAAGAAAAACCCTATCTCTCAAGCGGGTGGTTTCTTCCACTCACCTGCTTCTGCTAAGTTCTAGAAAAAGTCAAAAGAGTGCAAGTCTGTTAGAATTTTGCAGTGGATACGGCATTTTAGAGTTGCACAGTTTTAGACGTGGACTAATATGAAGAGAAGGGAAGTGTTTGAAAACAGTAGTTTGAAACCTGCAGGGTTGGGGTTTGATCGATAGTATTTTGCGTATTTTTTTAGGGGATAATATGTGTTTTTTTTAATTCGACACATCATTAATTGCGAATTTACTATGAGTTTCTTTCTCGTATTAAAACAATGTTGGTAGTTCTAGCAATTTCTGTGAAATTCATGATTCTTATTATCTGTTTTCGATGGCCTCACAGCACAGTTAGAACTTCAATGAGGCTAAAGAAACAGGCTAAAGACGCAATCTATGATCAATTGATCACCGTCCATAAAACATACAGATTACTAACTAAATGTCACAAACCAATCATTGAAATATCAATATTCTAGCACAACAATATAATTTTTTTTACTAGGTTCATGGTTATGGACGATAATGACCTAATTGACTAAGAAACACAAATATTTAGCAATATCTGATAAGGTAGAATAGAAATTAAACATACCATTCTAGATCTTTTTACATTGATTGTAATTTATATTGCTGTCGATGTTATGAAACATTTTCGTGTTCGATTTTATTCAGTTAATTTTATCACTAAGCCCTCTACTAGCATCTCTTGTGACGCCATACAGGTTGAAATTTTCTCGTCCAATTCCAAATACTTCGGCCTATATTAACCTTAGGGTAAAGCCGGGTAAACAGAGCCCGCTCCATTTGTCTCGCCACCTTCAACAGCTATTCACAACCATTTCTCTTTTTAAAAACCTTTAGACACTTCCTTTTCGTTTTTCAATCGCCGGAGCTATCGCGATAAATGCTTTTGTTTGGGCGCCTGAGGATATGGGACTAGAGATGATATTACCGATTGGGATATTTAAGTCTTCGATCCATTTTATTGAATAATTCTAAGTAATACTAGCGTTCGTGTCACTAAAAAATTACGTAATATACTCTAAATGTATTAATCACCACCATATAATTTTTAGTGCGTTTATTCAGTGTTTTCTAAAAGAATCGGCATCTACCTGCCAATGACGTTGTAACCAAAGAATTATTTTTGACAAAAAACATTTAGTAAATCAAATCAAATGATACTCACATTTTTTCTGAAAAGTGCGTTGGAACACAAGATTCATCGACAATCAGGATTCAATGAAAAAACCATGGCCTTTGTAGTTGAGTTGATAGTAACCTTCTTGCGATGCTAGAAATCCAGGGTTCGAATCTCAATTAGGGCATCACTTTGTGTATTTATTTTAAAATATTTTTCCCTTAGTAAATGGTTGTTGTCAATGCACTAGTATAAAATAAAATATACACACTCAGTAAATGCGTTTACACGCATAGTTAATAGCAGAAGCCTACTTCCAGCAGCAGACTTCAACATTACGGAGGTTGATGATGTGATGACTTATCACATCATTGATGAGCTATGTGTGACTAGGTAGATTTGAGTCAGGATATCCCATAAATGCCCATAATCGACACGCTAGACAAGCGGATTGGCGATCGCAGTAATGTGTCCACTATGATGACGCTGCTGCCCATCATCAATATTTTGTCAAATAATGGTCATTGACACTTCGATCCCTTAGTCGACTCTTACGACACCCGAAGGAGGAGTTGGGGTGGTGACAAATGTATTCTTACTGCCGTCACCACAAGGCTGCCTACCAACCTAGTCTAGGGAACTTTTATTTAAATAATTTTTCTTTCTAATATTAGTCTTCTAGCGGGTGATACCCCCTTTAAGGCTATCCTGGGAGCTGGCATGAAGCGTTGAGCCGTCCAGACAGGTGAATGGATGCCTCGACCCGGCCGCGACGATCGGTGCCCAACACAGACTGAAGCGTATTCCTTACCATCAGGTGACAACGTTAATGCCATTTTGTGCTAGTAGCCGTACCATGACTTAGCAAGTATCGGGAACGTTAAGGTTTACTCGATACGTAAAGTAGGCCATCGCGCTCGCATCAATATGTCAGTGCGAGAGCGATAGGCTGCAGTTTCATTGAGGCGGAGAGGAGCGGAGATGTGCAAAATTGACCAATTACATTCTTCAAATTTAAAATTCGAAACACTGTAATGCGGTCTCATTGGCCAATTTTGCACATCTCCGCTCCTCTCCGCCTCAATGGAGCCGCAGCCATACAGTACATTACGTATCGTGTAAAACCTAGCGTATCCTTTACTTTAGAACTCATGATCCGGCTACAGTTGTGACTTTCTCGAGAACTGTTATTTTTGTATGACAGGCAACATTTTTCTGCAGAGAGATGCTCCATATTACTTAAATGAGAATGTTCTTAAGCTCATTTTTGGATGTACAACGATCTTTATGTTAAAGACGACTCAAGATTTCTTGAAAAACACAATTATACTGGCCTGCCACCGTAAACACTGACGTTCGAAAATTTCGGGTGTTTGTCTCTGTCACTCCAACGAAGGCGTCATTGGAGTGACAAAGAAAAATCTTCAAAATTTGCCGATTTCGTAATTTGAGTTTGGGCTACTGTTACTGTTAAAAATCTTCTTCCTATGTTTTCAAACGGTTGTCTCACGTCCGTGGAATCAGCTAGCCGTATGCTTATTTTGCAACTTAGACTCCTAAAGTCATCAAAGACATTGTTGCATCAAAAGAGAGATATTTTTTTACTGGGTACTTATTAATTTTATGGAAGAGGTACGATATGGGGTGATAAAACGGTATGTGCTTTCGATGGTCCAAAAGTATACTTCTAAGTCATATGACGTACAATGCTTCAATATTGTTGCCGCATGAGTTGGCAAGTAAGGTTCGCGTTATCGTTTTCTCGACACGTTAACAGTCTGCAATCATTGTTTGCACTGATGTATTAGATCTAGCGTGATTGGACTCGTGGTAAGCCCACAGGACCCTTTTCAAAAACAGCTATATCCTTTAACTTACCCCCCACATCTCCGTCTATTAATCAGAGTTGATGCTTACCCTCCTTAATTGAATGCTCTCTGTCCATCGCTATCATCAATACAGTTCACAGATTTCCTTTTTTTAATGACGCAACTTAGATTGGCATTTGTCTTGCTGATTTGGTGATTTTTTAACGCTTAGTCGATGTAAGTTATTACTGGAATAAATCTTATGAGGGCATTTTCCAGAGCACCATGTATTAAAAAAGTAACTTTAGCTGCTGTATGATATCCTTTTAATTCGTGTTTGTAAGAATACTAAAAATCATCATATAGGTGGCACGTAAAATTTATCGGCATCATTATCATCGTCATATCAGCTGAAAGACGTCCACTGCTGAACATGTAGGCCTCCCACAAAGATTGCCATAATGACCGGCCCTGCGCCACCCGCATCTAGCGGACTCCTGTGACCTTCACCAGGTCATCACTGCTTGTAAAATTGTGATGCCTTTATAAACGTATTTTAGTACAGATGGTGCTTTTTTACACACTAGTGCGATAAGTGGTTAAATTTTTGTCAGGTTGAAACTTCAGAGGGCCATCTGTACTGAAAAACGCCGTAAGATTCACGTACAAATAGGAAATTTGTAACTCCTGTCTATTTAAAACACTAAAATAAATAGATCAACACTCCCTTCGGTCGTGTTTTAATTTATCGTCACTTATTTCGAACTTAATTTTTTTCGCACTTTTTATTCTAATGCACATTAACTAGAGCAAATATTTGTGTGTTTGCCACACATAATTTCTTCCAAGTCATCATTGTTTCCATTATCAATTATCTTAATTAATATAATTATAAACAATCACAAGTCCCATACAACTAATGGAGCTTTCCGTGAGACTAGCTTAATCCATCCAAATAACGGAAAAATGTATAATTTAAAAAAGAATTGTAACATAACACACAATAGTCGCGATACCTAACAAACGTAGCTTTGATTCAGCCGATAAAAATAAAACAAATAGACAAAAAACAAAACTCATTCCACGTTCAAAACGCTCTAAAATTAAATTCTAATCCAATAAAACTGACCTTCCGTTTAAAAATCGAATAAATTAAAGGCATACATCACTGGCTGAATATAACGGCTGGCGTTCACTTCATCGGCATCAATGCATAGAATCAATCACTCCCACAGAGTAGAGCAATAAATTCCACATCGAACCGATTTTCCAGCCGTTTACACCTCGACCGCTTTCGTTCGGTTCCATTTTCGAATTTCGAAATGTCATTGTGACTTGTGTGCTTTTGTTTTTTTTAATTGATGTTACCGGGCTAACGAGAACGTAATTTATTTTGTTGAAATGTTTTATTGGTGTAAAATTTTGAATTGCTGTTTGAATATAAAAGGGTACTGGTAATGCTAATAATTATGGAACAAAATTATAATTATGTTCGTTGTGATAGTGATGGTGGGCAACCAAGCGATACTGCCTAATTTGGTACCAAAAACATTATTAAACTTTATCTAGGTACTATTATGCAAATATGTTTTTGGCCCTTGGCATAAGAAGATTGAAGAAAGCCAATCATCAGATATTTACAGTCAATTCTTATATAGTCTCCAAATAAATAAAAAGATTCCACTGATTCAGCGGGTTTGGGAAAAAAACTCATAGTAGTCCATAATGGGCCGAAGTGAAGCGATTTGACACCATCCTATAAGGCGCTAGACCGAGACAAGTTTAAGTGAAAGATGATACATGACGTTCTCATACGAATCGTTTTTTAATCACTAAAAATTCAGATATAATTATACTTGCGACTAGTTTCGTTCGACATGGTTTTACTGTTTTTTCCTCCATCACTGCAAATATATTTTCGATAATTGGCATTTTTCTTTTAAACAACAAATAGACACAACGCAAACCCAAACATTTCTCGACTTATTCTTACAAACATTTTATTTCCCATTTCCACCATATCAACCACTTAATACGACAATCGGTACCTATAAATCCTCAGGTACATCGCTAGGGCTTCCTTCCAACAACCTTATTACAATAACATAAGGTTCAATTTCATCTTTAGCACCAGCATAGATACATCGTCTTATAGGCCCTTTACTGTCCCTATTCGACGCTATTTTCAACCTTATCTTCAACACCACAAGGTTGTAACATATCTTTTAAAACGGCTAGAGATACTATAAGCTTAGAATGATTTACGGGGATCGGATCGCGGGTTCGATGCCCACGTGCTGCCATTTTGTATTTTGTAAGTGTTCTTACACGTTTGTGCTTAGGACGATCAATTTTATTGCTTTATATTGGTATGGCTAGCAGATTAGCAAGAAAACGAAAAAAGTGTTTTTGTTAATGTTCATAATTTGCACGCCTAATTCACTTAAATAAACAATTCAGGTCAATTTCTATGTGATTTATCACGCGACTTCATTTTTTATTCTCTTCGGGAAAATGGTATATTTTTGATAATTTCATTGACTATTTTTCATCGAATCCATTACATACCTATGAAGTTCTTAGATGATCGTTTATTAGAAATTATAAAGGCATCTATTTTAAATGTCTTTGACCACGCTTTACAATATAATTTATTTTTATTAACAATTATTTTTTTAATTAGCCTAATTTGAATTAAAGCTGGAGAATAAATGTGCAAAGAATAATCATCATCAGCCTATAATAGTCCACTGCTGGACGTAGGCCTCTCCTTTTAACTATGCGTATAGACGCATTAGGAGGTAAATGCCCATAATCGCCACGCTGGGCAAGCGAATAGGCGATCGTAGTAATGTGTCCACTATGATGACGCTGCTGCCCATCATCAATCTTTTGTCAAATAATGGTCAGTGATACTTCAATCCCTTAGTCGACTCTTACGACACCCGCAGGAGGAGTTGGGGTGGTGACAAATATATTCTTACTGCCGTATAGGTAAACAATAGGTACTAAGAAATGGCTTAGATAACGTTCAGAATGTTATAATATAATCTAGAATATTTTTTTGAATTTCAAATAATTATTTGCCCAAAAATACCCAGCCTTCGGTAACTCTAAGATTTCAAATTATTTTCTTCAACCCTTACGTATACCTATACCAATCCAATCTTGTAAGTCGAACCCGTCGCAATATCTCACAAATATGTCACGATTGTCCACGGTGAGCAAACTCATTACCAACTTCGGCCACCTTTGGTCAAGTTATATGGAGAACTTTTCGGCGGGCCCGCCAAGAAATAACTCCAGTCTGAGTTGGTATTTCCAAAGAAATGCCGAGCATTTGTTGACCCAACATTAACTTGGCAATGTGTCTTATAAACACCTTTTTAAAAATATTATTTGTATTTTTTTAATGATATTAGACATATTTATTTGCGAATGTAAGGGTCAGATTCTTAACAGATTGAAACTTTCCAAATAGATCAAGTCACAAAAAATATAGCGTACCATTTTTTAACTTTATTCCAACGGATTAGAAAGTGGCCTATATTTTTGGCTGATAAATTCGAAAACATTAAACATTGCTAAGGTGTTAGCATGTCACGATAACGTCACTAACTTGAAGTTGCAACATTTTTGATTCGGAAATTTTATTTTTTTACGCCGATTTGGAAAATAATAATTTAGATTACTTTACGATTTTAAAATAAGATTAGTTTCATGGGGTCCCAGCGCACGCAAAATTGTTTGCTGAGATCGCGATACGTTTGGTTGACGTAACAAAAGACCGAGGAGCTGGCGACTTCCTCGCACAACGCATCAGTATTGCGATACAGCGACGAAATGCCACCAGCACCCTCGGTTTAGCCACAAGGGCCAATCTTAGATATAGTATAGGTTAAGTAGATTAGTTAGATTTAATCTATGTATATAAATTGTAGTTTTGAAAATTATAAATATGATAAAAAAGTTAAAAATAATAGTTATCTTCATCACGTTTATTTAGAGAAAGAAGTGAAGTAAAAACATGTTCTTGTCTTAGTCATAATCAGAAATAACTGAAAATAACTAGTTACACCTGCATTGTGCAGTTCCAGACATCGCTAAAGCTCTGCGAAGCGATGAGAATATCTTACTCAAAGTTGCACTTTTCCTAAACCGAATGGTCTCATCTCTTTAAAAGTTTCATGGAGACATGACCTTTGTGTTTTACGTGGTTCACGGTTAATTGACTTGGAATTCTAAGTTGTGAACTAAATCTTAAGTTTCCAGGTTTTAGTGAATGTACGTTGGCGTGGTTGAACTTTGGAGCCAATTTTGTTGATAGAGTGCAATCGACAAACTGCTTGGATTTCGTAAAGAGTATTTGGCTTTAGAAATCGAGTAGATCTTTTATACTGATTTAAGCTGTCATGATTTTTTGCTCATACTACTGAATCGCAAATTACTTTGGTTTTTGTTGAATTTACTTTGCATTATTAATTTTACTATTTTTGACAGCCTCTATTAGTTGGTTATATTGCAGCATGCGTTGATGATTCGCATTTATCACGTTCATTAAAAAAATAAAAATAAAAATCATTTATTTCAGACTTAAGTTTCCCTATATATTTCAGTATCCAACTAAACGTATCCACTTATAGTTACTATATGGATGACTAGATGGGATTTTTTTTGTTCGCCCTTGCAGGCAACTGTTGAAACTGACAAAGCAAAAAATTACATCTTTGTATGAAAACAGTTATACAAGAAAGAGTATTCTAAATATTACATGTCATATACCAAAGAAAATCGACCAAGATCACCTAACGTATGAGGTGGGGACGTTAGACGTTAGGTGATCTTGGTCGTTTTTCTTTGGTATAATTATGACTATGACATTTAATATTTATAATTTATGTAGTATGAAATATAGTGTGACTACTGGGGAAAAATAAAAAGTACAAATCAAAATATTACATATTATTATTATTATATTCAAATCACGTTGTACACATGATTGTTTGTCCATCTCTTGTTTCATTTTTTAGTTCACTCTTTTGCTCAAAGGTTAACTGGAAGAGATCCCTTACAGGGATAAGTTCGCCTTTGTACCTGTTTTTAATTGTTCTGTGTATTATTATTATTTTTACCTATGTTTTGTGTACAATAAAGAATTTACATTCATACATATTTAGTAACTAAAATAATTTGATTTGTGTTTTCACAATACGTTCAAAGAATATTCTATTCTATTATTTTGTTGCGGAATACCTACAATACAATACAAGCCTTACCCACAACTTAAGCTGACAATGGGATGGGAATAGAATTACTTCAGCAAGATGAGCAAGATTGTTTCATGATATGTATTTATGATCAAACTACAAGCTTTACCTGATCGCTGCAATGTCACGCCGCTTGTCACGCGTCAGGCTATTCTGTAACCGTCTAGAGTGACATGACACACGACGTAACAGGTGACGTGTCAGCGTTTAGAATGTCACGTGAGCTGAAAAATAACAATGAAATAGGTGTTTGTTATTTCGTACAAGTTGCTGTTGTCATTTGAGTTTATAATGTAAAATGCTCTAACATAACTAATCAAAAATACTGTTATTCTGGTAAAAAGTAGAACTAGTAATCGATTTAAAAAAAGTAGCGTTCAAAATGCCGGAAAAAATCAAATGTTTTTCTCGGAAAATCATGAAACTTTCGTGTTTGTCGTACTAACCTATATATTTAACCTGTGCTTCTGCCAAAATACCCTAGTGGTACAGTCAAGTGCGAAAATATATATCACGTTATAAATAAGTTGCGACGTCCTTATTACACAGAATGAAACTGCACGGGGCATATTACTGAGCATTTTCATATACACAAAATTACAGTCAAAAGCAAAATAAGCATTTGACTGTACTTGGTGACTACTGTGATATTACTAACACAATGTAACTACAAGCTTATCTTCCGCTGCTAACAAACTTACAATAACTAACTATTTTCCTCCCCGAAACCCTTCTCCAATATTAGCTGAGCATCAACAAGACGGACCAATACCACTTTTTACCGAAGGTTACTTGGCAGCTGCCATATTTGCAGCCAAAATGCATCTCTGTTTACCTCCCGCACTGTGTGGTCACCGGATCTCGTTGCGTCGGATTTGTGAGATGATAAAAGTCTGACGAGAAATGGTAACAGACATTTTTGTGGAATAATTCAAATTGTTTTGTTTTAGTTGTGTTTCAAGTAGCTACGTAGGTATGACGCCATATACCAAAGAAAAAATACCGAGTCCACCAACGGGTGGGATTCGAAACCATGTCCTCAACTTTTGCATTGCCTAAACTACTCGGTCACTCCAGCTGGCTCGGCTCGGCTGAAGCTGACGGAAGTATTGCAGCATTCGTTGGAGACAAATAGTGGAGAGTTTTGGTTGGCTTTCCAGTTTAAGCTGGGCTAATATTATGTAAATATTCAGCAAACGGGTTACTCACGCAATTTAAGTCGATAATTGTTCGACATGTTTCAATCCATAATTCTAAAATGGGTACGTTAGTGCGGCGTGCGGACCATGGGATCCGGACCATACATTGCCAGACCCACATCTCAAAGGCATGGATTTTCATGATTTCACTTTGAGTGTCCAAGTTTCCACCCCGTAAAGAAATATGAGGAAGCAAACATTCTACTTAAACGTAAAAAATATATCAAGACAAATAATGCCAGGAACCAATCTAGTTGAGCAAAACTAAAGTTTTTAGTTCGGAGCGTTCCAGATAATGTTTACTTTACTTCAAGGTGTTGACATAGAAAGTCATTACAAACCACATATTGGGAAACTAGATTTTCCTCGGTGAAAGTATTTTTCACTTACCCGTTATCAAATTAAAGACACGTTCATTCAAACTTTAAGAATACAGATTGAATTGATTTGATACTACCTGCCATGTTGTGGGGCACTGATAGTCTACCTCACTGTCACTGTAATAAGAAGCTGTGAACTTTGTAAGCAAAACTTGTATTAAAAATGTGATTAATTTCCAATCTAGGTCACCGAATATGATTTACTAGCGACTCGCACGGGTACAAAACTAATACGAAAATTTTTCTCTTTACTCACTGTATTTATTAATAAAACGCATCAAAATCCATTGCGCAGTTTTATTGATGATATGGGTATTGTATGTTTGGAAAGTACAAGGTCGTGAAATGTACGTGAAAGTAATCTAATTACTTCTATAAATCACATTAGTATAAGTACTTTGTAAACTAGATTATACTTTGTAATTTAGATTACATATAGATTATAGATAGATTATAGTATTAGATTGTAATCTAAATTACAAAGTACACATACAAAAGTAATCGGAAGTAGTAATCGGATTACTTTTTGCCCAACTCTAACGCGAGCAAAGTATAAGTAATTTCAGATCAATTAGAAATGAAAGCGGAATTTTAAAAGTTTGAACATACTAGCAAGACGTCAAACTTTGTTTCATTTTATAGAAAAAGTTACCAGGAAGTCAAACGTAATCGAAAAGATTTTAATGAAAATGTTTGTTCACTACGTTTCTTGCAGAATTTGCACATCTTACTTACCGTATTGACGAAATTGTAAGTGCAATCAATTTATTTTCTTTATTTTTACTCGGATCAAGAATTTCAGATTTAATTGATGATGCATTACTTATCACACTAAATCTTTCCCGTTTTCTGACCAGATTCTCTACAAATACCATGAAGGTAGGTACTTCCCTAGCACGCCTTACAAAATTGCCTGCAAAATGGTCCTTGTTGTCCAACAATTTTGTCGAGAAGAGCTACTAAGAATTGCAAGACTCCATGAATACCATACCTGATTCCGTGATCGTAATTCACCTCTCTATTTAATTTAATCTTCTTGCATCATACACTTTAATTAAGATAAACACTGCCCCGACATAAAAAAAAAATCTAATCCGTAGACAAATCCTCTTTCCACACTGCATACTAACTTGACCGTATTTGTCAACCCTTCACCAGGTATCCTCCCCATATCTCTCTGCCGGTATTACACCCACCGCACCTATCACCGGAATAACCCCATAGCTCAGATGGAAATGTGTCTAGACCGCAGGCACACCTAAGTGCAGACTTTGGCACCTTTGTTCGATCCAGATAGGGTTGGAATTGGTCTTGGCGGGGTGAAAACGGGGGTGAAAACATCATATTTCAGCTTTGCCCTTTGAAGTTCACAGGATGTGCTTTTTAGCAAATGAGAGTGTAATTGATTTGTTTGGAAAGCAAAGGTAGAGTTTGTTACAAATTACTTGAAGGTATCTACAACAGAATTTTTAATGGAGAAAAAGCATAAAACATTATAAATACAGAAAACACCTTATTTTTAGACTTTAGCGTTAGAGACGTTTTTGATTAAGACATCTTAGCTTTAGAGACATTTTTGATTAATTACAAAGAATATTTTTTTACAACACACAATCAATTATGAAAGAAAAAACTATTTTATCGAATTACGGGTGACACACGCGTAGACCACGAACCCTGGAAATTATTCGAAACGTCGGTATGTAGTTAAATTTAATAAATATACGCTATATTATCCGATAAAATAGTTTTATTGCATGAGTAAAGTAATTAACGCGGCATACGAAGAAAATATTATAGAATTAATTACTTCTTGACACACAGTGTACTTAGGTTTTAATTCAGTTTGACAGTGAGGTTCCTTCCAGAAAACGGAATACTTTATTACAATTAATATTGTGGTTACATTCACGTTGCATTCCGTTCTGAATAACAATGTAATGATTTTTATCTCATATTTACCAACAACACCGTTTATACTATCATTAATTAGTATACGTAAAAACATTTTAACAATTACAGGTAAACACTACACACATGAAATAATTACAAACACATTAAATTCAGTGTACAGATCGCAGGGTGACAGTAAAAAGAATACACTCACACAGAGTACTTATTAGGGAAAAACTCTCGCTTAAGGAGATTGCACACTTGCAATCAAAACGAAGTTAGTGAATGAATAATTAGAACTAATCCACAATTACTGGCTTATGATGGTCTTGTGTTTATCATTTGTCGTTGTTGCGGTTAGGTTGTAACAAGTAAGAACGTGCGAAAGTGACGAGTAGACCTGTATGCTTAGCACATGATTAGAGCGACAGTATCTCGCCGCGAGATAGACTATCCGTCCCTCTTTTGTTAATATAGCTAGTAAAGGACGGGAGATCTATCTCGCGGCGACATACTGTCGCACCAATCATGTGCTAAGCCTACTGATTATACAGGGTGACCTGGGGTCGTGGAGCAGGGGTGAATAGGGTACTAGTGACAGTCACGCTAAGCAACATCAATCATCATCAATGGAGACAACCAAAAATTACGAAAAAAATGTCCTAGCTATGCTTTAATTGAGCCTTAAAAAATTGATGGTCAAATGTCAATTTATTCAGAAACAGGAGAAATATTTTTGCTTTTTGCTATTTCTGGGTTGTCTCCATAGTAAAAGGTGCTCAGCGCGAGTGTTTGTACAACCCTGTTGACTTTTGTTCCACGACCTCAGATGTCACCTCGTATACTCGTGATAAAAGATTAAGCTTCCCTTTGCTTGCATACCGATAGCACAATACCATTTTTAACACTCCTACGTTTCAAATACTCCCTCCACAAAACTCTGTGAGACTTCATTAGCAAAAACAAAATGTTTGTCACAAATATTTGTATCAAATACATGACCACCATACTGAGTATATATCTAGTAGTTAGACAGAAAGTTACAATAGTTACACCTCCACTCATTAGAACAATAATAGTAACCACGCGAATTTTCTTCCAAATGTTAAAATTAGAGCTACTCCTGATATTTTGCTTACGTAACAATGCAAATAAAACCCTCAAATATAATGCGATATTAACAAAATTTACTCCAGCCAACGCATAAGCATGTAAAGCTAATTTAAATACAATTTTGATTACATTAAGTACCACAGGAAAGCCCCAAGCAAAAATACACATCTTCAAATGTATGTAGTTGTAAGACAAACTGAATATTTTTACAACGTCAATATAAAAAGTGACAGATGCAAAAAATAGCCAATACATAAATGAAGACATTCCCCAATCAATAGCAAACAACGATATGACATTCAATTCTGGTAATTCAAACACGAGTAACATTGGACCTAAAGTAGACATTGCGCTAGCACAACTGATGTTGACGAATACGAAGTTTCTCAGCTGTCTCCATTTTACAATT
>JALPQI010005535.1:0-56383 GCA_025490895.1 Thaumatotibia leucotreta
AATAGATTATCATGTTTGCGGCAGCACCTCATTAAATGGAACTACTGAACCCTCCATTTCGCTGCCACAATAAATTTAAAAAAAAAGTTGTAGTTAAGAAGCATTTATGTACAGTCAAGTGCAAAAATAAGTATCGAAAGAATCCGTTCATAAATATGTGACGACGTTCTTATTACACAGAATTAGAGTGCACTGGGACATATTTTTGAACGTTTTTGTATACCCCTTATTTTTCTTCGACTGTACTACATCGTACCTTGTCATAGTGACAACAGGGTGCTTAGACAAGTTGCCAATCGCTAACGCTTAATCGTCAATCGTAAACGAAAGGCAGCTAACTGTCTTCGTCGCACTAATATGAAAGAGTGACAAAGAGGGAAAACTACGATAAAAGCTACTAAGCGTTAGCGATTGGCAACTTGGCTAAGCACGTAAGCATCCAGTTATGAGGTTCTTACCAACTTTCGTATTGATTGTCTCTGTGATAAAGTCCGAAATGTAATCAATTTCGTTCACTGCACATACGAGTATCTATGTGAATAGTCAGAGATGACCTTGAATAACGATTACAATTATCAACAAGATACTTACTTTCTACGTAGTAAGGTCTTTATCTACATGGATTTAACATCTTAGTTAAGCAAAGGTATCTATTAAGAAACAAGATAACGATTATTGTCGCAAACTCGTATAGCGGGTGTCCCAAATTCGCAAGATTATGGCACATGAAGGGTAAGTACCATAAATATCGTAGATAGGATGTTTCATGGAAAAAAGACTTTATTTTATTTTGTAATTAAATAATATTGCATTCAAAAAAATCCAAAAAATCGAGCTTTTTCTAGGCATTGAACCTACTTTAATACGAAAAGAATTATTTTCGGAATTTTATGATGTTATTTGAAAGAATGGATATTGGATAAAAATAACAATTTTACTTAAGAAACATACCTACCTAGTATCTCATTTCAAATTTCCAAAAAAATTGTAGTTGGTTCGACTTCCGGATGAAGCAGTTAATTTTTTGATAAACTTTGAATGTGGTATTATAGAGTCTATATTAATTCGCATAATTTATTACGCATACTTCAAATTGGCATAGCGTTGTTAAGCATACTATTTGAGTGGCATAAGCATAATTTCGCATAAACGATTACCCATAATGTGTTTACGTATAACGTAAACTATCATAACGATGATTTGTAATAATTAGGATGAGCATAATACTAATTGGTATACTTAATGAAAGGTTTAAAATATAATAGATAAAATAATAATTACCGATCATAGATTGCGTAGCGAAACTGATACTAAATACCTAATATTTTTGCCAAGTTACTGTGGATTAGTACGTATTAATAATATTATTCCTTCCAATTTAAAACTAGTTTAGACTTTTTTTTTTACTTGTGCGTAGGTATAACAGTTAATGTTTAGGTCTTGATTATTTTAATTATTACACACATTTTTACCCTAGCAATTTATAATGTTCATAAATACGGCGTGTGTATTTTATTCGGTATACAGTTATCGTTTTGTGATCGTAGAAATTATGGTATAGGTAAATAGGTTCCCTAGATCCTATTTTAAGCATCATTAAAATATACGCCCGTATTAAATAGGTATACGCACTCTGTACGTGCGCCTCATGCGCCTACCAAGATGTGATTTCTTTACTAACCACTCACTTGCTTCATGTAGCTTTTATTACATGTCATCACTCTTATTTTACATAGACATAGAGTCTTTCGCAAAAATCAAAGCAAGTGAGTGGTTAATAAAACTGATTATTAAATACCTAATGTTTTATTTAATTGATTGTATCTGACGTGTTCATTAGGATGTGTAGGAGATATTGACGAACGCTAGGCTTCAACTTCGCTTCGTCGATCCTGCTTATTAGTCATTTGACGTTAACCTTACTGTCTTAGTTTTACCCTGATCTGCCTCATTCGCTTGATTTCTAAGTTTATGCTAATCCATATTAGGATGAATAAAGTTATATTTAATAATGTTATGCATATTTCAATTATGCATAATCAGTAATATGCGTATTAAACATTATGGAACTTTATAATTTTGCCTATTCAATATTATGCTTAATTATTTATGCCAAATTCGTTATGCGAATTCATATTAGGACTATTAATATTAGGCATATTAAAGGGGACCCGGTATTATATGCCTTTAAAAATAAAATAAAGTCTTTTTTCAGGAAGATATCCACTCTAGAATATTTAAGGTACTTTTCCTTCATGTCCCATAGTCATGGGAGGACGCCCTGTATATGTACAATAATCAATTCATGGAAAAGTCACCTTTCGTTCACTCTAAATAGGGATGTTATTAGTTTCAAGTGAATTTTGCAGATACGAGGTTGTGTAAGTAAAGTGTTATTAATCCTTAGTTGTCTTAATTTAGTAAACAACTTTCTAACCTAGTTTTCTGTTGTAAACTGCCATATTTGCCTATACCAAAATACCTGAGTCCGTATTTGTGCAGTCCATCAATAGTTATTAGTAATTGCTGATTTTTTTTCAAGGAAACAGCAGTTTACTACAGAAAAAGTGTACTTTTAGGTTAGAAAGTTGTTTACTAGATAAGACAACTAAGGATGAATGGACCGTAAAACAGAGTTATACTACTTAAGTACCAAACAGATTATGACAAACTTCATCTATCCTAATGGCTAATTGTGATAATCGTTTTATGAAAGTTGGAGTGATTGTCATAAATTCTAACGAGTATTTATGTAAGTGCAACAGTGTTGCATGACACTATATAGATACATACGGTAGGTACTTATACAAGGGGGTAGATATTATAATTATGATAAGTACATGCCGATAACGCTTTAGGTAGGATTTAATTACAATTGTCTGTTAAGTATTTTACAGCTAGGCAATTCCAGTTTAATTCAAACCATAATTCTTAAACCATAATCCGAAAACCTCTACCATAAAATTTGCAAAAAAAGCACTGATCTACCTATCTCAAATCGATGTAATGGTTTTACGACGGAAATGTAGCAATTTAATTAAAAACAATACCTTTTCCCATCATTAAGAGGAAATGGAAGCCGAAAGAATTTAGAGAAATAGGTATTTGAATAAACTATTGATTTCGCTTTGAATAGCCAAGAGCTCAGATACACCTAAGAAAAGGACAACTGCTGCTTCGCCTGATACCTAATACTTTACTACGTAAAAATGGTGAAAAGTGGGTTCCGTAGTCTCCTGTTGCTTCCTCCAAAAAATGACAAATACTAAAAAAACTAAATAATTTGAATAAGGATGTTTTATGTCGGTATGCTTTGTTAATATACGACATATACGATTATAATATTATCAGAATGATAATTTTGATAATAATAGGAATATCAAACAAATGCCAAAACACCGATATGGGCATGGCAAAATAGATTTCCATTCAGGGAAGAAACAGGGAAATACGTTTGTATGAAAAAAAAATCAGCTCCCATTTCCTCTTAAGGTACTCAAAAATGTTTTTTTAAGTATGGAAGCATTACTATTGATTAATTGAGAAGGTTAAACCTTTTTTACACGGGTAAAATTTTAATAATGAATGTTTGAGCAAACATTGTATCAGATGAAGTAATTTTTCCAGCCAATTTTTACTCGAGCGCTCCGTGAAATGTACTGAACCTTTTTTTATTAGCAATGTATACTTTTGTTATTTATGTTAAAGAGCTTATTAAGTGTCTGCGAAGTAATTTTTTTAACCTTCTTTTTGTTATTATAAATTATTTGTGACCAGATATATGAATTAATTTTCAACATTGAATCGCGACGAACGGGATGGATAGAAATGATTGAAAATCCTGCAATACCTATTGCGCCCTAACAGGGTGTCATGAATTTCCAACCAAGTCTAAGACCTTATTATGTAAATACATGTTCATGAATTATGACCTTGCAATAAATGAATTGATTTTCAATTAGGTACGAATAACTGTCACCGCAGTTATTCGTGAAATAAAACTATGATAACGGATTTCAGACGCAACGTTTCGAACCCTTCATTTCATAGCGTTAATTTTGTCCTCAGTTCACACGTTAAACATGAACACAGCAAAATTTTACGAGATTTAATCCATTTATATAGAAATGAACGCTGCTTTAGGTACAACAGTTTACACTCTATTCGATGGATAATTCGTAGGTACCTACCTAATTATTTTAGCATAATATGGATTATTAAAACGGAAGGTAAACATGTTCAATAGCTTTAAAATATTTACTTGTAATATTAGCACGTAAAAGTGACACACGTCATGTACTCGTACTTACCGAAACCAAAAGAACGAAAAGGCAGTTATCTCTCAATTTAATTCATATGTAAATGATAAGCAAAGAACGTGCACCTGAGAGGTATTCAGAAACAAACGTTTAATACCAATACAACATTTCCTTTCATAAAGTGGACCTACCTATGTTAATTTAAAAATAGTATTCAAAATGGCGTATTTGACGTACGTATACATTCAACGTGCCGAACTTTTATATTTGTGGTAACTACCCCATTAACGTGAGAATGAAACTTATACGTAAATTAAAATTGTGTTATATTGATTTAAACTTTCACGGTTATCAGTTATCTTTAACGACAAACGGGTCTTAATCGCGTAAACTTACGTTAAATATTATCCTTACGTTACGGGCAGAACGTTACACCCACAGATGTCATATATACCATAGATCAAGCAAACGTATCTATTTAGCGTGTCAAATGAACTCAGTAAAATCTACTGAGTTGTTCGTCTTTAATCGCAGCTTGCAGCTTTCGGGCCTCAAAATTTGTAAGTTGAAGTGAACAAAAACATTAATAATGCCTCCTTAAGTAATATTAATTGCAACATCACAAAAAAATATGAATACTCAAGGGCCTGAGACATATTTAAAATCATAAGCAAGTAACTACTCCACTCCAGTACAAAATCTGACACGCTCGGCCGCCATACAAATGAATTTAACTTGTTTCTTCTCATCATCATCATCATCATCATCACATCAGCCGAAAGACGTCCACTGCTGAACATAGGCCTCCCCCAAAGATTGCCACAATGACCGGTCCTGCGCCACCCGCATCCAGCGGACTCCTGCGACCTTCACCAGGTCATCGGTCCACCTTGTGGGGGGCCTACCCACGCTACGCCTTCCGGTACGTGGCCGCCACTCAAGAACCTTCCCGCCCCAACGGCCATCGGTTCTACGCGCAATGTGCCCCGCCCACTGCCACTTCAGTTTAGCGATTCGGAGAGCTATTTCGGTTACTTTGGTTCTGCTGCGGATGGTCTCATTTTTAATCCGATCACGCAGAGAGACTCCTAGCATAGCCCTCTCCATTGCCCTTTGGGTGACTTTGAGCCTTCTTATGAGACCCATTGTAAGCGGCCACGTTTCAGTACCGTATGTCATCACTGGCAACACACACTGATTAAAGACTTTCGTCTTCAAACACTGCGGAATATTGGACGAAAATATGTGTCGTAGCATCCCGAACGCTGCCCAACCGAGTCGGATTCGACGATTGACCTCTTTCTCGAAGTTGGACCTACCTAACTGAATAGTTTGCCCTAGGTATATATATTCGTCTACAACTTCGAGTGTAAAGTCTCCGATTATTACGGGAGTTGGTGCTACATGGGAATTCGACATAATTTTCGTCTTATCCATGTTCATCCTAAGACCAACTCGCTCGGAGGCTTTACTGAGGTCAACGAGCATAGTACTTAAGTCCTCCAAGGTCTCAGCCAAGACTACTATATCATCAGCGAATCGAAGGTGAGTGAGGTACTCGCCGTTTATGTTGATACCCAGCCTTCTCCAGTCCAGAGTCTTAAAGACATCCTCCAGTGCAGCGGTAAACAGCTTAGGGGAGATGACATCTCCTTGCCTAACTCCCCGCTGCAGCAGAATAGGCTTCGAGCTCTGGTCTTGGAGTCGGACTGACATTGTGGCGCTCTCGTACAAACACTTCAACACCTCGATATAGCGGTAGTCGACTTGGCACCGTTGGAGAGACTGTAGTACTGCCCATGTTTCGATCGAATCGAAGGCTTTCTCGTAGTCCACAAACGCTAAACAGAGGGGCAGGTTATATTCTTCGGTCTTCTGTATAACCTGGCGAAGCGTATGGATGTGGTCTACGGTACTAAAGCCTCTTCGGAAACCGGCTTGTTCGGGAGGCTGGAAGTCATCAAGCCTGCGTGCAAGACGATTCGTAATGACTCTTGAAAACAGCTTATAGACATGGCTCAGAAGTGAGATGGGTCGGTAGTTCTTCAATAAAGCGTTGTCACCTTTCTTGAAGAACAGTACCACCACACATCTGTTCCATGCCTTTGGCGTTCTCCCTTCCAGTAAGACGGAATTGAACAACTTCTGAAGGGCCGTAAGGATCGGTTTACCACCCGCCTTCAGAAGCTCAGCTGTAATTCCGTCCTCCCCAGGCGCCTTGTTATTTTTGAGCTGTTCAAGAGCCATTCTAATCTCGCACAGGCTGATGTCCGGGATGTCTTCTGTATAGTGTCGGGTCAGTCTAGCTCTGAGGTCTTCCGCTAGATCAACTTCGGGTCTGCTAGTTGACGTGTACAGCTGTCCATAAAAACCCTCTATCTCACTCAGCAGCTCAGATCTGGATGTGCCGATTCTACCATCCTCAGTCTTTAATTTGGCGAGCTGGCTTTGCCCAACAGACAGATCCCTTGCAAAAACTTTAGAGCCCTTGTTCCGCTCGATGGCTTCTTCTATACACTTGGTACGGAATTGGCGCATATCGCGTTTGAGGGACTTAGAGATCTGTCTGTTGAGCTGCCGGTATAAAGTCGCATCAACTGAGGATTGTAGAACCAGTTCACTCCTTTTTTCCATTAGCTTCTGAGTGGAGTCTGAGAGCTTTCTGGTCTTATTTGTCCGCTGGGCCTTAAAAAACTTAGACCCAGCGCTATGGACAGCTTCCACAAACCCGTCGTTTCTTCTATCCAAATCTAATTCTGTGGTTACACCCGTGGTTGTAGACGGGCTGGCGAGAAAATGTATCAACACGTTCTAGCTGCGCGGGCTTTGTGAACTACCCGCGCTTGGTCTTGATAAGTCTGCTGCTAGCATTAGATGCAATCTGGACCAAACCGATGGATTAAACTCCATAAAGGCCCGGCCACGACATTGGTCTAAGGCGACCAGTGGCGAGCGAATCCATGAGTTAGAGCGGGATGCCGATATGGGTACTCCCTCTCGCACCTATGGTTTTCTGCTAAGCCGGTCGCCTTAGACCTTAGACCAATGTCGTGGCCGCGGCATAACCCGAAAATCCTCTCATCTGATTATAGCCGAAAAGTACGTGAACCTATTGAAATAAAAAAAAAAACGTCGGAAGCTTAATCAAAATGAGGGGCAAGGAATCTCGTCCGTGTGAAATCCTGTGTACAAATGTAAGCATGGCATTTTGAAGCCATTGAATGTTGCGAGTGTTGTGTGTAGGCCTGGTGACAATCCTAGCCTAGAAATGGATAATCAAGATCAAGTGCAAGTTCGCAAAACCCGCGTATCTAGAAGGTGTAGATACATTTTCTCGCCAGTCTGCCTGTGACCATGGGTGTAACGTCATGCCCAAAACGTCAGGATAATACCTATTATACGTGAGTTTACGCGACTACTTAAGACCCGTCTGTTGTTAAAATATTAAATTGTGTTACATTCGAAAAGTCTGCGCTCAGACTGCATATCTACACAATGAGGGTTTTCTCGAAAACGTATGCCACTAGTTGGCTCCACTTCGCCGTGAGGTCCCGCTAAGAACACAATTATCTAGCCCCAAAGAAAAAGTAACTAGAAGGTTTTTTTTTTAAATAATTTTGTTAAATCATACAAAACATTTAAACACGAAACTATAGGCGCTCTGAGAATTCAGACAAGTTTCTGGACCTGACACCTCAGTGCTGCCGCCCTGGTGAACGTCATTTCAGAAAACCCTCATTCAATTACTCACACATCATCAGCTTATATAATTCTAATGCTGGACAAATGCCTCTCCTATTAGCTATTCGAATACGTAGTATAGAGGTAATTAATAAATGCTCAATGGCGACGCTGAGCTGACGCTTAGCAAGCAGGTTGGCGATCGCAGTAGTGTACTCGTATGAACAATGATAATGCTGCAGCTCACTATCAATCTTCAATAAATACTTAAATGATCAGTAACACTTCAGTCCCTTAGTAGATTCTTACGACCCGCACAGGAAGAGTTGGGGTAAAGACAGGCCTCACAATCACAGGTACTTAAGTAGCCGTACCATGAGATGCCGCGGCGTTATTAACGTGAACTTACTTTCTATCCCGCTCACTCACACCAATAGATTGGGATAGATAGAAAATAAGTCCACGTTGATAACTCTGCGGCAGCTGATGGTAAGTTAAGAAAGAGTAAACACCGGTAAAGAGCATGTCGGGCCATGCTCAGTGTATGGTTCCGTAGTTATTCAAAAACGGGTAGACCGATTATGTTCGAAATACAGGGTGTTATCAAAATGGTGATACAAAATAATAAAACATGAATCTATTAATGATTTTGAACAACTTTTACTAAGGGACATAATATGAAAACTCAATAAAACCGATACTTTAATTTAACAAAAGAACATCGTGCGAATCTAGTTTGCAGAGGTATCCCGCGGCTTCGGTTTTTGAAAATCGAGTGCACGTCTCGGCGCGCCGATCCATGCACGACCAACTCGATGCGCGCGCCGCCAGAGCTGCGAGCGGAAAAACTTTCTTGTGGGCCCCTATATAACATTTGTTAGGTACATTGCAGCAAAATAAAAAAAAGATATCCCCACTTTACTACTACTGGACGTACTAACCTAAAAAAATATTGTCTTTTCACTTTTTATTCTATCACTTTGTTGGCGTACCTGTACCAAATTGCAAATTTCTAGTAGTAACGGCCACTGAGCAATGCTGCGGACAGACAGACAAACGGATAATCGGATATGGCACAACTATAAGGGTTCCTATTTTGCTACGGAACCCTAAAAAAGACATTGCTTTCGTATCACGTCATTCAAAATCGATCTAACGTGACGTAAATCAAATTGGACTACTTTATTCTTATAATAAAGTATACAAGTATATACATTAAGTAAAGCAGCTGTGATAAAGTAAACTGAATGATTGCGTGTTACTACGTAGGTAGGTAATGCTTATGTTATGTATGTGCATACTTGCTGCTTTAGACGAATGATTAAAATGAAAAAACTCATTTTCTCAAACATGCAATGAAATGTTGTAGTTACGTGCCTAAAAAGTGGCCGGGAAGTACCTCGTTGCCGGCCTAGGCCGGCAAGTACCCCTTTTTTAATTTTCATTTGACATAGGGTTGTGACCTAGCATCAAGATGCTAATTAATGGATAATTATAATGGATAATTATTGGCTAAAATCCAAGGATTTTAGCCAATAATTATCTGTAAGTAATATTAGTATAAAAAAATGATTGGCAAATTTTTGCACTTATAATTAGGTATTTAAATTATATCGTTTAAAATAAATGTACAATAACTACTCAAAATAATATTTAAAAAGCAGGCGCGATCCGTCGACCCCGATCACTGCATGCGATTAATTGGACCCAACCGACCACGTCGTCTAATACCGCTTTTTTAAATTAAAAATTTGCAACTTTCAAACAGGTCAATCTTAAAAAAAAATTAGGTGCCGGTGTCGTATTTGACTTTTGTTGTGTTTCAAAGACTTAGTTATGTAGTTCTTAGAAATAAGATACATTTTTTTGTTTAATTTCATTGCATGTTTGAGAAAAGCATTATACATACCTCGGCCATGAAGTAACGGGTTGCCGTCCAAATACTATCCGTCTACATATATTCGGCCGGCAACCAGTCACTTCCCGGCCTCGGTAGTAATGTACTATTATTTTATTATGAAACATTTTGTTTCTTGTCATAATAAATTATAATGTTTCCTTGGGCGTATGATTACCTTATTTTTTATTAGATAGATTGTCAGCCTCAAGTAAAGAATAAGAAGTGAGATTCATAAAATGTGGAAGAGTTTTAATAGAAGTTTAAGTAGTTAGGACAATTACTACAGGTACTAGCCCCTATTATAGTCATAAACGTGTCTTAATTTAGCAAAAAGATAACCATAACTATATGATATTTAAATCAACATGTTTAGAAGACCGAAAGGGAAAAATGATATTTAGCAGCTCTTGCTATGTTAGGAGAGGTTTGTGAATAGTCTAATTTAATAAACAACTGATTTACCTTCAAATACACTATTTTGCTACAAAACTGTCTTGTTGGCCTGTAGATACTCGTTTCAATATTTTAGTACCTAATATAAGTAGAAAGATATTATGTCGTGTTACTTAGTTAGTTTAAAAAATATCACTCACCCGAAAATATCTTAAAAAAGTAATTAGTTGAAAGTTATTATTTAAAAATTTAATAAATTGACAAGTTTTTACTTGCATCAACAATATTATTAAAACAGTATCCTTTGCATATCTCAAGTTATCTTAGCAATAACGAATTCAAAAGTTTTTCTTTGCCGCAGTGTGAATCTTGCAAACAATACTCTGAGTTATAAATGCGATATATTATTTGCTAATTCTCACAAATGGACTAATGATATAGTATTATAAATGCAACCCTTGTTTAAGAGAGTTCAAAAAAGGTGAGTGGCGTGGGTAACAATTTGAGGCGAAGCCGAAAATTGTTATTAAAGATGCCACGAGCATTTTTTGACTCAGTTAAACAATGTTGCACACAATACTTTTTCTACGACCACACACTTATTTTCAAATAAAATTGTAAATTTGAGAAATATTCTTAGTCAAACACAATTTTATTAATCATCAAGGTCGGGCGGGAGACGTCAAAATAAAAAAAGAATGCTCCTCTATGGTTTAATGTTCATCAGAAATGATAATTATTATTTAAGATTAGGTTGGCAGCCATGTATTTCATTAAGTCTTGTATACACGAGGTGTCTTAAAATGCAAAAAACGCACTGCGTGTAAACCAGAATGCATTTATAGGGAATAGACAATATAGACTTATCTGGACATCTATAAGGTAGGGGCTTAAAGGTGTGTTCACGACGATGTCAATGACAAATAAAAGTACGAGAGTAGAAAAAAACATTAATGACAGCAGGTAGGGTAATTTTTCCATGTCGTATATTTTTATGCCAAGAAGTTTTTTTTTACCCGTGTATAATATAACCAAAGAGCGGACGGTTGGATGCAATTTACGTCAACATCATTTGAAATGCTATACGTAATATGAACAAGACAACAATAGATTTAGAAAAGAAAACATAATTGAAAACATAATTGGTCGTTTTTCTTTGGTATATGGCATCTAATATTTATAATTTATATAGTATTAAGTAGTGTGACTACTGGAGAAAAATTAAAAGTACAAATCAAAATATTTAGTTAATAAATAATTTGATTTGTACTTTCGCAATATGTTCAATTGAAAAATAGTTAGTTTTCTTTATTGTTGCAGTAAATAATCATATTTTAGAGTTTATATTTTATTTATGTAAGTATGAATATGCTCAGTGAATTCCTTTTATCGTTCACTGTCCATATACATTCAATCACAGGAAAATGATAAGGAACATTATTAATTTATTAAACATCGTTCAAATTTCCTATAAAATTATAATCTAGAATTCTATCTATAACCGAGTCCATTTTATTACAGTAATAATCAGAAAATATCATAGAATCATGCAGTCTTACATCATTTAGTAATTGGAACTGTATTGACTTATTTTTAGACCACATGCTTCAAAAAAATATTTTTCTTGTAATGATTTCAAAATAATATCTGAGATGTACTCGTAATATATTAAAGTACTTGAAAATAGTGTGAAGACTCCCAGGAGGCGATCATTTCCAATTGCCAGTACTTTTTAATGAACTGACTATGGAAGACAGAGGTGTTAATATTACATGGCTACTTATATATGAGTAAGAAAAGCCGAATATATTGTTTAGGTACATAAGTATTGCTCTAGGTTTTAATAAAAGTCTGATCCATATTGTGCTTTCGTGCCCATCGTCCGCCTTTTACATATTACTTATAACAGAGGCAGGGTATTTATCTTTTCATGATATGCTTTATAGCTCTTTATGCATTGCCGAAGACGAAAGCTGAATTATGTATTATGTGTGTTTCTAGACAAAACATTACTAAGAATCGATAGTTAAAGGTACCAAGTGTCGAGTAGGTACTTAAAAGTGCTGCACTAGTATTCGGCATCGGCACATTTAATATAAGTTTATGATTGCTTTTTATTATTAGTTTTATAATTTTTATGTAACAAGCGTTAATTAATTAGAATATCGCAAAATGTTATTTGATCAAAATTTAGACGTAAGTTGGCGTACAGTGCCCATGTTGAAGACTAATGAAGCGTCGCCGTCTATCACTAGTATTTTTACTTTAGATTGACTGAAGAAAAACTGAATGATTTTCTGTAGTAGTTTATCGTTTTCCACATATGTTTTACGATCGATACAAGTGTCAAAAAATTCCGAACGAGTGGCGATAAATTAAAACTCCACCAAAGGGAGTGTTTTAAATATCGACGCATTACAAATTTCCTTTTCGCACGTGTATAGTACGAGGTTTTTCAGTACAGGCCTTACGAAGGTTAAACCTGACAAAAAATTAACCAATGTTCTTACTGATAAAATATGGACACTGTATCTCAAAGGTTGAAATTCAAACGACGTTGTAAGCTTAGTAACTCAGTTTGCACTGCCTTCGTTACAGTAAAGTGAAACACGATTTTCAACTTTACCCAGTGTTAACATGTTACGACAGGGGTCGATCGTAGAATTTATTTACATATATGTAAATTAACCAATTCAAAATTGACGTACGAGTACGAGGTGAACAAGCACGAAATATTATTTTAGCTTTCCTTTAAATATCTTTAGCCTATTATTTTATCGAATCTCATGTCACAATTTTACATAAAGATAAATTACTGCAAAAGCCCGGAAGTAAGGTCTTGCAAGCCTTTTTCCGGCTGAAGCGTTTATAGTGCTTTTCTCAAACTTGTAATGAAATAAAAAAAGAAATGTTACTAATCAGTTTCACGTATTCAAGTCCGTCATACTTTGTCGTTTAAAAACAAAAGAAAGGTGCTTTGCAGGCTAAAGCCTGAAATTTTGTATGAAATTCCTTTAGATCATTTTTCGCTCGTATAACTTGAAACTACGTACTTCCTCAATTGATTTGAGGTACGTCAAGTAAAAATTTCATTGCAAGTTTGAGAAATAGTACATTACTAAAGAGGCCGGTACGAAAGGGGTCGCCGGCCGAAGACATATCTATAGATAGGTCTGTGGCGGGCACCCATTATTTCTGGCCGAGGTATAATATAGTGCTTTTCTCAAACATGCAATGCACAACAACAACAAAAACATCAAAGTTGTATTTGTTTTATATGCATATTATTGCGTAGTGGTAGAATGTCATGATGCCTGTGCTACAAATTTATGTGCAATGTAATTAAATATGCAATGCACGTATATGCAATATGACAAAAAGAGATACCCAAAAAACAAAGGACAATGAGAGAATCCCTTTAAAAATTGCAGAATAATCACAAATAAAAGCCATAATCCAATAAAATGTTCACAGAATCCTCAGAGTTTATCCAAGTCAGCATCGCAGCGAATACGTTTACATTTCGAGTTGTCTGTTTTCCTGACGAGTATAGCACCATTTTTAATCCAGGTCCATTTATATTGGTTGTCCTTCGCTGCTTTGCGTGTGTTTGAATACAGAATTTTGTTTTTTAATGTGAGATGTTCATTAATAAAAACTGGCGTTTTATCATCTAGCGGGGGGGCCCCACTCGCGGCTTGCAACAGCTGACCGGCGGTGACGCCGCGCCGGGCCCGGGCGGCCGCTATAACGTCGTCTCGAAGCCGGCGGGAGCTGAGCTCGACGATGACGTTTTTCGGCCGGTCTGTCTGTTGATTGCGGGGTACGCGATGCAGGAGCATTCCATGAAAACATCTACTTTTTGTCGCTTACGACTCACTATGGTAGCTACCCTAATAAAATATGCTAGCTGTTAGGAAACACTGTCAATCTTAAAGCCTTGATATGTTATTATTATGCCGTAACTCAGCTTACTAATTTAATTTTTCAAAAGTATTGAAAAGACAGTGTCGCTTACGACATGTTTTCATGGAATGCTCCTGCACAGCCTAGGGTTAGAGTAATGTGAATGAGATTTTCAGATGCTTTTTCTGGTAAATTTTGCAACTCCAAATTACACTGACGCGCTTTTTGTTCCTGGTCGTCCAAATTTTTCTGGAGAAGATTGAATTGGTTGCGCAGTAATTGATTCTCTTCTTTCACTGAGGTAACTTCGGCCTTCACTGTCGCAAGATTGGTCTCTAATTCCTCATATTTACTAGACCATACGTCAATTGATGCAGACAACACATCCAGCTTGGAATTGAAACTAGTTTGGGGCCGAGTTTTTGGTTTACGTTTCATTTTTTGAGGGGTTTGGACGGTTAACTCACCGCGCTCGTCCAGTGCGTGTTGGTGAATGGACAGTAAGCCTGCTAACTAGGCTTGTGAGCGCTGCCGTTGACGTGCTAGACGTTCTTCCGCCACCGCTCTCGAAACAGTACCCTGTCCTAGCACTGGTTGTTCCAACCAGACCGTACCGATATTACGTGCGCTCTGAGTTGGCTGCACCTACACAGTTGAGTGCACGACAGTTTAACGTCTTATCGAGGAGGATCATAGGCACCCGATCCCAATATTACGGTTAATGTTTATCTGCATGGAACAAGCACAGATCACTCCAATCAAAACATTGCTTATCGTTTTCTAGATATCAAACTCTTAACAAATTAATTGTAAACATTGCAAATAAGACTATTCTAATGTTCGACGACTCGAAGTGTCGCACAGCTCCGCGACGACTGAAGCATGTCTCCGACATATATTTATTTCCAAAAATGTAGTTATGATCATAGGTGGACTGAAGTTTTGAGTTTATACATTTCACTTTGTGAATAATGCATTTTTTTATTACATACTTGTTATTACTAAGTATTTACTGATATGTTCGAGTACATCAAATTGTAATAAACCTACATTAACATTATTAAAATTCATAATTATGTTATTTCTTTTGTACTTTTGATGTACCTATACCCACAATATTGATAATAAAATTATTTATTCATTTTCGGATTGCCTATGTTAATTAATGGCATAATAATAAGAATTTATTTATTGAAGCGAAATTTATATATATTTCCATTAATATTTGTTTTTCAATTATCGCATCATAAAGCCGATAATGCAATTTGAATTTGTTGGTTCTCATCTGTGACTTTGTAAAAATAAAAACAGGAATTTTAAGCTATATGAATAAAAACGTTTATTACTCGTATTTGAACATTTTGAATATGATTTACATAGTTCAGACGTTGAGTGTTGTGTATTGTTAATACGTGATTTTAAATTATAAATATTGGATATCACATACCAAAGAAATGATAAAGGTCTTAACCCACGGAGTATTATATTCCCACCTCGGACGCTGGTAATCTTGGTCTAGTTTTCTTTGGTTTATGACATCCATTTACAATTTGAATAGTATTAAGTAGTGAGGCTATTTGGGAAAAAATAAACACTGAAATCATAATATTTATTAAAAAATAAATAATTTTATTTTTTGAGTTTCACAAATAACATCTACCTGTTTTTATTAACAGTATGGATGGATGCATTATCTTCATAACATAACCTGCCTGGTCTCTTGCAAGCTTTCCATTTTGAGATCATAAGCAGAAACCCAGATGTGGCCCCTAATTGACCATTTTTAGTCAAAAAGTAAAATACTCGTACTCGCTTTGGAGCTCTATAACTTCCCAAATTTTCGGTTATATGTGTACTACCTATTTACTTAACAACAACCATCGTGAAAACGTGGAATAATGGATCGTTTGCTTCATGAGTTTGACGTTCTGATGCGTATTATTAATCTATACAATTACATAACCACACAGACAACATAACCTCAAGACGTAGCATAGCCGGGCGACCCCCTCTGTCACGCATACGGTGAATTCACTCCATATTAGAGCCACGCCTCCATTGCTAACTTCAGTCTGCGGCCGGCGTTCATGAGATAATTACGAAAGTTTTAACGTGATTTACGTCATGCAAAATGCATTACTGTTGCGTGAAATTGTGTGGCAAGAATACAAAAACATCTAGTGTGCAAAAAGATGGTATTTCGTTTCACAAGTAAACTATTTTTTATAAATTTCAATTAAAATTAGAAATAGTTTAAGCATAAAATCTAGTGCACTCGTTGATGTCTTTTTACAAAGTCTCTTTCTAATACTTTGCACGAAGTATAACTCCCTCCTTGTCTAGCGTAACGAGCAGGTAGGCCGTCTGAACTAGGGATGACCGTAGAGTATGTTTGTTTACTATCGATAAGGTAACTAAAGATAAATTAAAATCTTTATTCTCAATCGTACCAAGCAACAGTCTCTGCGGTGGAGTCTCCATATCCGAACTAATGCTGTACATGTCTATGCCTGCAGTCTGTTTACTATCGATAAGATATTACGACTATATTCAATTATCCTCAAATAAATTCTGGTTTAGTGTAAAGTGTAGAAGTATAATTTTCAAAAATACTATTATGTTAAATAATATTGTGTATCTTCTCTAAATGCCCAAACATGAAAGAAATGTGGATGAATGCTACAAAACGGTCATATGATTCCTCCTATGGATTTCCTCGATGGTCTGCTCCTAGCAGTGTGATATGCTCTTGACACTTTAAACCGGAATATTTCAAATAAACAAAAACGAATAATATACGAATTTTATATACAACGTATTTTAATGGTAGTTTTTTGGTAACTTTGTAACAACGAGTTAATGATTGTACAAATAAAAGTATATTTTATAAAATTCTTTTATTTATTGTCTCAGAAAATATATATTGTGGTATTAATATTTGACCGCAACTTTGTCTGATTGGATGATGATGATAAAATAACTATCCTTTGTCCTTTGCCGGGTCTTAAACTATCTCCATTCCAATTTCATCTAAACCGGTTTAAATGTGAAGATGAAGACACAGCAGAGCAGACAGACAGTACAAATATTTTTTTTATATAAAATGCATTTCAAGCTAGCATCATAAGCTAGTATCATAATATATCTTCATCTGCGGGGATGATGATGATAATGATGATGATGAATGAAATATCGTATGTCCTTTCCCGGGTCTTAAATAATCTCCATTCAAAATTTCCTCTAAATTGGTTCAGCGACTTAAGCGTGTAGACTCAGTAAACTGACAGACATACTTTCGCATTTATGGTATGCATTAGTACGGATACGGATTTACGGTTTTGTCGGTAAGTCTCTGACAAATATCGAATTCTGAAAACGATAGACATTGTAACCATCGATACTTTTATCGACATTCGGAAATCACTAGCGACCGGCGGACATTTTTGTTTTACACCTCATTGACCTTGAAACGACGAATCACAACACAGTTAGCTCATGTTACGCCGCCCGCACCTCAGCATTTTTGGCAGCATCGGTTTAAATGAAATAATTGTCTTAAGCTACGTCTTTAGGTTATGTTGTCTGTGCATAACCAAAATAACCGAAATAGCTCTCCGAATCGCTAAACTGAAGTGGCAGTGGGCGGGACACATTGCGCGTAGAACCGATGGCCGTTGGGGCGGGAAGGTTCTTGAGTGGCGGCCACGTACCGGAAAGCGTAGCGTGGGTAGGCCCCCCAAAAGGTGGACTGATGACCTGGTGAAGGTCGCAGGAGTCCGCTGGATGCGGGTGGATCAGGACCGGTCATTGTGGCAGTCGTTGGGGGAGGTCTATGTTCAGCAGTGGACGTCTTTCGGCTGATATGATGATGATGATGATGATGATGACAATTACATCTGTGTCGTGTAGCTAGAGTGAACGGTGTATTTACTAGGGACGGTCACGCTGAGCCAGTTTCATTAAGGAGACAACCAATTAATCGCAAAAAAAAACTTCTAATTATGAGTTAATTGATTCTTGACTATCAATAAAGACTCAATAATTCTTAATTAGGAGATTTTTTTTCGCAATTTCTTACCTACTCACTACGGAATGGTAGAACATCGAAGTAGCTAGTATTATTGTGTAAATGAGTGTAAGTATTAATTTTGAAAATTGGCAATGTAAAGTTTTCTGAAAATATGAATATTATATTTTTTCCTGATAGCCGTCGTTTTTACGTTCAAGAAAATGCGGCTCTTTTATTTTTATATCCTATAAATTGCTTATAATCTTTTTTTAAGTGAGTGAGATGACATTTGTGCAGTTTTATGGATGAACAGAGCCTAAGACTTTCGTCTGCAATCAGTACACACAGATAAAATATAGGGAAGATTCCGTGTATTAAGACATACATGAACAAACTATTGTCATCCTTCACCCCATCTCAAGACGTATTCCATAAGGAAAAAGAGACAAATAAAGTAGCTCTACTTGGTCGTGAACTCCATCAACGACTCCATTTTCTTGAACAATGCTACCAACCTGACTAGATAAAATGTCATTACTATTAGTGATGTCCAGTCTTCAATCGTATACTTTTATCGTCAATAATAATATTTTTACCAAATTAGGTAGCGAATACAGTAGGAATAAACCTTATTTCCTACTCAAAATCACGATCTTCTTCGATCGTGATTTCAAAATCTACATTTTAGGATAAAAATAAAATCACAAAGTTAACGAAATATTTTCTTTAATTAAAATGTCATAATGAGGGTTTCCTAAAACGTATGCCACTAGTTGGCGCCACTTAGCCGTAAGGTCCCGCTAAGAAACACAATTATCTAGCCCCAAAGAAAGACTAAGTAAATGTTTTGTTTTTTTTTTTTAATAAAGTTTAAATTTTTTTATGTATTTTTTTTAACTCATACAAAATATTTAAACCAGAAACTATAAACATAGAATTTAGACAAGTTTCTGGACCTGCTCCCGCCCTGGTGATTTCAGAAAACTCTCATTATAACATGTTTTATGGACTTATCATTCCTTAAAGCATACCTAACAATTTGGGTATGATGGCTTCTTTATAATTAAATTAATCAGTCTACACAAGTATCACATGAGCGTCATTATTAAACTAAACTTAATTTACTTGCTGGTTGACATGACATTGGATGATTACCAAATACGGTGGGTAGTACGTCAGAATGTAATCACTTATGCGCGTACCCTTGCCTGAAACAACAGCTTAAAATTGTGCGGAGCATATTTTTGAATACTCTTTAGGGTACCAGTCGTCTGCCTTTTTTATATTTTTGACCCATAATAGCCTTTGTTCAGTATCCAGTGGAAACCTGTTGGACATTAAAAACATCGATTCATTTTTGAGTTGACTATCAATACATTTATCGATATCACGATCGGTCTCTTAAGTACCACACTATGCGATACAAATGTTTGAATCCCACTATTTATAATTACATTACGAATGTAAATACGAATGGTTTAATCACAAAACTACACATATGTATCCGACAACAAATATTGAATAAGATTTTCAGTTACTTTTACCTTAATAAGGTTCGAAATCTTAAAATTCAAGTCAAAACTAAATTGCCGGTGAAACGTAATGTCTTTATTTTGTTCATTCAGGTAACCCTGGCGGTTTTTACATCCTGGAACCACACAAGTCATCACTTTTATCACATTCCGTGCACTTATCGAACAGAAATATACATGAAAAGCTTTATTTTAATCACTTTTACTATTTGCGGTTTAGGTGCACTAGTATACCCAAACAAAGATCGTTGACAGGCATTGCCGGCGTCACCCACAGATAAAATAGACTCGGTCTATCAATTTTATATGTCTATGTCAGTACAATTAAATAGAAGAAAAAATCTGTCAACGTCAATGTCACTCGTGTCATTCACTTTTTTTTTCAATTTCCTTGTTGCGGACGAAATCAGTAGGATCCTGTTCAACCATAAAACTGCAAAAATGTCATCTCACTCACTTAAAAAAAATATATATATAGGACATAAATATAAAATAACCACATTTTCTTGACGACGGCTATCAGAGAAAAATATAATATTCATACCTTCAGAAAACTTTACATACCCAATTAAATATTAATAGCCATACAGCATTACTAAAACTACTTTAAAGTAGGTACAGAATGCTCTAGTAGGACCCTCGCCCCAACATATTAGTATTATGAGAGTCACAAACAAACATGTCAAACTATAAAATAGTACGAGTGGCGATGATTTTAAATCGACACCAGTTACGATTTTCCTTTTTGCATGTGTTTCGTAAGACGTTTTTATGTACAGATGCCTTTCCAAAGTTTTGAACCTGACGTAAAATGGGCCACTTCTCGCACTAGCGCGTAAAAAAGGCACCATCTGTACTAACAACTGGGAGCATTGGGGTCCCACCAACATCTTCGGGGCCCGAGTTAACCAACCTCACCTGCCAGTGGTGCACTTGCTGATCGACGGACGAGGCTCTGGCGCTGGTTTTCCCTCTCTGGGGGTTAGGGGGTCAGACGGCAGTCGCTCTCGCAAAAACTAAAATCCACCAATTCAAATTATGGTTTCGACAGGAAAATGACTGGCTAGGGATAGAGCGCCGCTGCGAAATGGCGCGCAAGAGCTTCGCCCGACTCTTGTGCTAAGTGTTAATAAATAGCGGACCACGGGCTTCAGTGGACCCCGGGCTTCGAGGCGCGGCTTTTTTAATAAACTATAGTTATTATTAAAATTTTCCGGCATTATTCCAATCCTGTTCAACTAAGCAAAGTCATTGTCTGAATTCTTGAATCACATTATAAGTTCTGACGGCTCGTGCACTAGTTTGAAAGGAGTTCATTTTTTAGTTCGCAACCTGAGGTCAAAAAGTTCTATCTGACTTAGTTGAGGGGAAAGTTATATTCCGATTGCATTTCATGCACTCATTGATCACCCATTAATAAAGTAACACCTAAGTAACGTAAGCGACACTTAAAAAAAATTTATTGACAACCTGCACGCTTAGCACATGATTGGCGCAACATTATGTCGCGGCGAGACAGATTTCCCGTCTTTTACTAACTATATGCATAAAAGAGGGATGGATAGTTTATCTCACGGCGACATATAGTCGCACTAATCCTGTGCTAATCCTACAGGGTCGCGTTTTATAAAGTAACAATTTATAATTTTGCTGTTTGCCTCATTTTCTAGCCAATATTTGTGCGTGCGTTTAAGAGGCAAACAGCGAAATTGTAAATTGTAACTTTATAAAATACGACCCAGTTTTTTTTCAAACAACATGTCATTTTTTGAGAACCTAACCTCTGACGCTGTAATAATTATGACAAAAATTATAAAACAAAATATACAATAAAATATACAATATACAATAAAATATACAACATACAATATACCATAATAAAATTATACAATCTACACGAATTACATGGATACGGATGAACAAAAGCAAATGCATTAATAGCTGTTTGCTAATTCAATGTGCCCGGGATGTGGATTTTGGCTAATTTCAGTATTTGTTTAAAGTTGAATTTGATTATATTTCATAAAAAAAAATATGGTAAATAAAAAAAAAAATTGAAAGTTGTTTCTAAAAATATTTTCGGTAATAATATTCATTTTCTCAAACATGCAATGAAATGTTGTAGTTAAGTGCCAAAAAAGTGTCCGGGAAGTAGCTCGTTGCCGGCCTAGGCCGGCAAGTACCTCTTTTTTAATTTTCATTTGACATAGGGTTGTGACCTGGCATCTTGGCTTTTAGCCAATAATTATCTGTAAGTAATATTAGTATAAAAAAAAATGATTGGCAAATTTTTGCAGTTATAATTAGGTATTTAAATTATATAATTTAAAATAAATGTATAATAACTACTCAAAATAATATTTAAAAAGCAGTATTATACGGCGCGATCCGTCAGCCCCGATCACTGCATGCGATTAATTGGACCCAACCGACCGCGTCGTCTAATACCGCTTTTTTAAATAAAAAATTTGCAACTTTCAAAAAAAAAATGAGGTGTCGCTGTCGTATTTGACTTTTGTTGTGTTTCAAAGACTTATGTAGTTGACTTATAACTTCTTAGAAAGGTGATATTTTTTTTTGCTTCATTTCATTGCATGTTTGAGAAAAGCATTATACAGGATCCTACAGTCAAACTCTGAAGAGTTTTGTAGGACAATTACTAATTGTAAGATTGTAATCCACATGTAATATTAATAATAAATAAATAATAATAATACCTCGGCCATGAAGTGACGGGTTGCCGTCCGAATATTATCCGGCCTCGCTTCGCTCGGCCGTCTACATATATTCGGCCGGCAACCAGTCACTTCCCGGCCTCGGTAGTAATGTACTATTGTTAATGTGGAAATTTATCCAAAGTAATAAAAAATGAAAAACATGACACAAGAAATAGACGAAGTATGAAAGTGACAAATTCACAAAGTGGCGTACTCCGAAGGTGACGCTCTCAGAAAGTGACGTACTTGGAAAGTAACATCTTTAGAACATGACTTATCCCGAAAGTGACTTTCTAAGAAAATGACCTACTCAGCCTAAAGGTCTTCGTGGACATTTTGTGATAATGAAAAAGTCTAATAAAAAAAACAAACAGATTTAATGTAAATAAATCATTATTTAGGATGATACAATAATATGCATTTAAAGGCCCATTATACTCGTAGTATTTACCGGGCTCGTGTAATCTATAAGAATATACTTCCGGCCAGGGCGGCTCAAGACCAAGTTAAGTCTTTTGTACGAAACTTTCATGTTCTACGCGAACGTCCAAGTTGTGATAAACCTTCATAGGTACCTTTGTTCTTGTTGTTGTTCAGTAATAGGGTTGTTAACAGCTGTTGTCGATTCACAATAAGTAAAAGTTGTAATCCAAGTATGTTCTCGTATTCGCTCGGTATATAAGCCTTAAGAAGAAACACGGAACTTAATAACTTTCGTGACACGCATTCGTAGCTTTGAAGTTTAATTCTTAATGGTTTATATTTTTTTAACGAGGTGTCTGAAGTATTTTTCTTTTTTCATTCATTACAAAGCGTTTGTTGCTTAGCGAACAGTGGCGTAGGGCGTAGGTACAAGAAATACGGCATAAATACAAGTAAGTATAATTTTTCTTTTCACTTCGCTGTACACGCACATTTACACACCTGAAAGTCCTTATGTTGTTGTGGCGTAGCAACTTTAATTAGAAATAATTTTATAGTGATAATTATAGTTAGAGAAATGAATGTAATATTTTGTACATGGAAAATAAATCTCCTTTTAAATCATAAAAACCTTTAATTTAAAAATATTTGTATCCCAGTATTTGTCATTATTATAGAAAACCGAATTTTACTGTACTGACAATTAACAGATTTGCGATATAACATGGAGGAAGCAGTCAAGAGTGCTTGCACGCAAAACGGCTTAAGACGAAGACTGACGATAAGCAGGATACCAGTAGGTACGTGCTGCCTAAAACTATTTTTAATGATGTGCATCATTAATACATAATTTACGTTAATACAGAATATTATGAATGTTTTGCCAAAAGGTACATCATAGCTGTACTAATTATTGTTGTCAACTCTTAAGTACCTTAACCTATGTTGACAAAAATAAATAATAAAATTATATTTTAATATCAAATTACAAAATAAATTACATGAATAAATCCACTTCGCAGGCTTCGTCGGGTAGGTACAAAAATAGATCCGCCACAGGCTTAGTCACACTACAATCAATGATAAAATCCGCCACAGGCTTCGTAAATATTACATTATATTAATTACAAAAGACCACCCCGGGTCGCATCTGGTCCAAAGGTCCCCATGACACTAGCAGCATTTCCACGCTGAATCGCTAGGGATATTTGCTGGACCAGGTACGACCCGGAGCGAGGATCGCAGCCCCTATCCCTAAGTCGGCGACCCAAATCCCTGATGAAATCTTTGGCCTCCGCACCCCATGATCCTGCAGTCTCCATCGCAACTGGTATAAAATCATACGTTGGTTCCAAGGCAGAATACTTCGAATGCTTTTGCCTAGCTGCGTATTCTGCAGCCGATCCAGCAGACCTTGTGGTATGGCTCAGGTGGGATGGGGCAAAAGTACTGACGCAAGTAGCGTCCCACAAGAGGCACCGACCCTTCTGCCAAGGAACCAACGTAAGACCATCTGGCCGTTTGCCATCAGTCCGGCACAACCCTGGAGGCTCCAGGACACAGGGAACGTTGGCCGTGACTAAAGCCCGGCGAACGATCTCATTGATGGCATGGTGACGCGAAAAACGCCCCATGCTTTTCTGGCAACTCAGGCCGTGGTGGCCATCCTCCTGCACCGTGGCCCCACAAATGCACCGATGGACCTCGCAATCGCATACCTTACTACCCAGCCTCAAGGCAACAGCGATCCTTAGAGAGTAGAGAGCTATTGTCTAGGACGGTGCCTAACTGGGGAGAAGGTAATGCGTGCAGCCACGCTCCTGACTCGCACCTGGAAGCGGCTCGAAAATAAATTAATTTGAATTAATGAGTTTACATTGACAAGATCTTTCTATTCTTTTTTCTTTATTATTCTTATTAACTTTTTTGTTACGCCATTAAAAAATAAATCTATCACAAGAATCCATTGAAGCCCATGCGGATGGGACAATGTTTATTCTAACAGGCAAAAAATGACAATAAATCTTTGGATATCTGTATAGTGCGCCTCAATCTCGCTAACCGCAAAGTTGACACACACGGTCACCGCAGAGAAACAATTTTCACAGGCATTATGTTAGAACTACGGTATATTAAAAACTTTTAAATTTTATTTTTTATTTCATTTCCTTTATTTAGAAAAAAACATTTTTACTGCACAAACTGATTACATTATCTACAGGGAAATAAGAGTTATAAGTTTCTTTAAAAAGACTTTAAAACCAATAAATATACTTAATTTATCAACCATCTTATGTCATGTAGGTATATTGTATTTGAAAGGAAAAAAAAAGAATAGAAGATGTATATTATTATACATACAGGTTCTTTTTCTACAAGCTTACAATATTAAGTTTGAAAATAAATTACAGTTATTTAACTTACGAACTAACAATTAAAAATTCAACACACACACTTAGTCAAATAGTCCTCTTCGTACAGCCCAGGGTGCAAATTTGTCCATCACACTGGCAGCATTGCCTCGTTGAACTGCCAGCCTCTGCACCTGGAACGACCCAGAGCGGGGGGTCCAAACTTTTCTCTTGTAAGCGACTTTCCGAATCTTGATCTAGACTGATTCCCTGAAAACCCTCTAGGGAACTATTTCGAGGCCTGGTACGTCACCGGTAACGGAAATGCAGTTATTTTTTGGCCACTGTGTTTACCTCAATAGAACTACATAAATCAAGATCTTTTAAATAAAGAATCCAGTATAAACCATTTGCATATGTATACGTATTTGGATTCCCATTTTATATTGGCTGAAATCCAAAGCCGTATGCTCCAATGGATAACCGTAAAAACTTCCTCGGCGGGCACGCATGGCAAAGCGACGTTTACAAATCGTCCCATTTTTCACACGCATCTGATTAAAGTTTTCGCCAAGATCTGTGGATGGGTTGTGTTCTTCCACGATCTAAATGTCCAAGAAAGGGATGCCATTGATGGAATCCAGGTCAATAGTTGCTTACTATGAAGACTTAACTTAATAGGAGATTTGTTTTACAAGAGTAACGTAATGTTGACCTTGAATAATAGTATTTTATGCAACTCTTGTTTAAGAGAGGTCAAAAAAAGGCGAGTGGCGTGGGTCGCCACGAGCATTTTTTGACTCAGTTAAACAATGTTGCATACAATACTTTTTCTACGACCACTTTATTTTTAACACGTTCACTGCGGCTTGAGGTAAATCCGCCTCAAGCTCGACTAAACGCTGGTGCGGGGCTAAAAGTTCATGTTTTCTCTGTGGTGCGGGAGCTGCCGTCGTTTACTTATAAGGCGTACGATAAAGACAAATATACATATCTTCATGTTTTTCAAAGCCGGACTCGTTGGTACAAAAAAAATGTATGAGGTCGAAATAAGCCTCTAACGCACTGGGTAGATATTTTATCCACACAGTGCGGGCTGAGGTTTATTTATGCCTCAAGAAACTGACCTCACGGCCGCACCGAGCGGGATGCTGGCGGCGCGGGAGTCGACCGCTGAACGTTAGTGCGGCTATAGTTGTCGATAGGTAAAGACTATACAGTACCGGTCAAAAGTTTAAGTTTCGATACAAAATAGGCTTTCAAGCGATATTTTTTTTTAATGTTTACAGCAAATTATTTTTTCTACTTATATAATTATTGCAGATTCAAGAGTTATTTAATATTAATTTCTCTTAAACTCTGAACAATTTTATACATCGGATCAGATAATAATTCGTAGGCAAGTGAAATTGATTGATGATTATTATATTAGTATGAACATCGCGTGGGCATGACTGCCAAAAGCTGCCACAGCTGCATCGTGTGTCCGAGCTGTTCGAAAATAAGGGTTAAATAAAAAGGAATAACTTAATATTCAGTAACATATTAGCTGAAAACTAGTGTCAATTTAAATGCTGGAAAAATGATATCAAAATCGTGGTGCGAACTTAAATTTTTGACCGGTACTGTAAGATAAGATAAAAACACTGTGAATCATCCCTTATTTACTACATATCATCTCTATATATCAGGTAAACATGCAGAAAGAAGTGGTTTACAATTTGCACAGGCATGCAGCCGGAATGTTTGATAGTTTAGAAGTTATTTGTCAATTATCTTTTGTCCTTATAATGTCATCCACTGGGCCGCTAACTTTATTTATTCGAGTTAGAAATAATAAATATGGCATCAATGCATTATATTAACTTAATTTTTAATAGAAAAAAACCGACTTTTCAACCTCGGACTCGGACTTCGGTCTAGGTCCTGGTCCGAGTCTGGGCCGAGTCTGTTACCGGGTTCGGTACTCAGTTCCAGTCCCAGTCGAAGGAAATCGAAATTACCAAACGACGTGTACTATGCATTGTTGAACGGTTCCGGTCAAATCATCATCAGCAGTTCCAGTTCATCAAATGCGACAGTTTTGAATGAAAATGCTTGATTTTTTGATTAAAATACAAAAATGTCTATAGATAAGCATAATACGTATGATTTTAAGATTTGAGGAGACCCCCGACCCTATATCTCGTTGACCATCATCATACAAGAATCATAAAAAAGAAAAATTACATACAAACGAATTGATAATCTAATTTTTAGATTTGGAAGTCGATAAAAAATGGCGTCTGAGACATTGCATCGAACATGGTCGACGCGATGATGATTTTTTATCGATAATTCAGCGATAACTGCCATTCCCTTCACTAGACTTAGAAAAAATGTAGTGCGTTTTGAGGCCTAAGAGACCTCAAAAATTGTTTAGGTATTTTTTCTTTAACTAGAGGTCAGACCCAAGGGCGACGCTAAGTGTATTTTAAACATTTACTGACAAATGAAGCCCACAAAAAAGAAAACACCTAATCCTTGTCTAGGCAAAATTATAAAAGGTTTAAGTAACTGCTGAAATTTGAGGTCTATAAGACCTCACCCGCACTGTAAATGAGCTTAGGTTTGGGCTGATTCGATCTCAACCGCACCAGATTAAAGTTCAGTACGATTTGTGCCGCAGTGAACGTGTTAAATAAAATTGTAAATTTGAGAAATATTCTTAGTCAAATACAATTTTATTAATCATCAAGGTCAGGCGGGAGACGTCAAAATTAAAAAAGGAAGCTCCTCTATGGTGTATTACTGTTCATCAGATTTTTTTTAAATTAGGTTGGTAGTCATGTATTTCATTAAGTTTTGTATACACGAGGTGTCTTAAAATGCAAAAACGCACTGCATGTAAACCCGAATGCGTTTATAGGGAATAGACAATATGTATTAGGGTGGGTCATTTTTCAAAAATTTCGATTTTCTGAAGATAATAGTTACAAAACGGTGCCATTTGATATTTGATTATCACTCTTATTTTTATTATATTTTTAATTTAAGTTTTTCTGCCTCCGGATTTGATTAGTAATTTTCTTAAAATGTATGGAACTTCAAAAAAAAAAGTTATTATTTTCGACTTTTTTTTCGTCTCTTTTGGCTCCATAACTATAGAAAAGCTATTTCCAGGTAAACACAATACTCAAACATAGCTCAAGTTGCAATAAAAAGTAAAAACATAGATATCAACTGTGGTCAGTACAAAATGTACTGAAGTTTCTATGAAATCTTTCAATTAGATCCGGAGGCAGAAAATTAATTCCGATGGCCAAATAATTTTGCACACTCTTTGTCGACCTAATTACGGAACTATTGACAACTGTTACTAGTAAAAAACAAATACTTTTTTTTCTTCATACATCAGTGACCCACCCTAATATGTATAGACTTATCTTGACGTCAGACTTATCTTGACTTCTGTAACTTAAGGGTGTGTTCACGACCATGTAAATGACAAATAAAAGTATGGGAGTAGAAAAAGTCTGTTATAGAACAAACAGCATTACGTTATTCTTTTGTATGTGTAGACACCGCGTACAGCTGATTAGCTCCAGTACGCGAGTAATGCGAGTATGAGCGCGAATAATAGAAAGTAACTCTGCGTTAAATTCACGGCGGCTGCTCATGATAAGCAGCAGTAGTTTCGTATTTACTTTGGAGAGCTTTATGTAATTAATTATTAGTCTTTAAATGTGTAAGCATAGGTACATAGCTGGCCCGGGCACGGGAACCTTAATCCCTATGACAGCTGTCAATTCAATACATTACTTGTCAAGACGCGACATTGTTGACAGATCATGTAAAACTGACAGCTGTCATAGGGATCAAGGTTCCCCGGGTTGGCTATAGATTTACTCTTTAATTTTATGTAATCCTATTTTCTCATTGTTTTAAACACAACCTTGTATTGTTTCTGACTAAATCATCTATCTATCTATCACTGTACACATTGTAACGATCCGTATGGCTAGCTAAGATGCCATTTTGCATTTGTACATACGATAAGCTAAATTTATTAGCTATCATAAATGTATTAAAATAACAGATTCGGACCAAACATGATCTATGGAAATAGTTACGTTACCTTTCGTTCGAATCTGTCACTCTCATACATTCATCACTTTTCGCTTATCGTAAACGATTGCAGAATGTCATCTTGGCTAGGCCTGCCCTGTCCCTCGTTAGTGTTAATGATGTATTCTCACGAGTAAAATTCCTGTGAAAACGTGTGTAATGTGCGAACCCTACGAAAGACACAAATGTCTCGTGAATTAGATTGGAAGGACAAAGGGCCGTTTACAGTTATATTTGTTGCAGGAAGGGTCTGAGGTGCTACCGCGAACCACAAACGAAGAGTTGCCTCTCTCTCGCACTTGTGGATTCGTACACATGTGTGACATAGGCAACACTTCTTTCGTGGTTCGCGGTAGGGCCTCTGGACTGCTTAGATTTGCTTGCGTCGTATAAAATGTCACAATATTGCCTGATACACGCTTGACTAAATATCTGTTTATATGGAAAGACCATATTTAATATTTATGAAATTACAAGCGGAAATATTTTACACTTAAAATATAAATATAGTGTTTATGTTTGGTTAAGATTGTCCTGAAATTATACTTTCCGGAGTTTTTTCGTAAGATATTTTTCTTGTAGCTCTATATTTAGATTTTAGTCATCGGTTTAATATACACGGTGCCCATGAGGAAGGGGAAAAAAATCAACAGCGGATTTCTGACCAAATTTGAAGTTAAAAATGTCATATGAAGTTTTCTGGATTGAGTCTATTTTAAGAGAAAATTATATTTTTTCCTAAAACCGTATTAGCCCGTTACGCTATGATAAACGCATTTTAGGAAACGATTTTGTTACCATGTTGTCTTAGTCTTGTCACTCTTAATTGACAGACATCAAATGAACAAACAAAATCTTTAATTACCTAGCAAATAAAAAAAAAACTTTTAAAGTGCATTTTTCGCGATAGTTTCATTAATAAAATCCTTTTTTTGTGTATTGAGGCATTCAAAACATCAAAAAAAAAAAACTAAAAAAAAATTGTTTATTGTAGATTTGACCAAATCTCATTTAACATTTTTTGTTTCTTTTAGTCTCAGGAATATGCTGTTAAAATTTTTCCCTTTCCTCACGGGCACCTTGTATAAGTACAACTACGCTGAGTATCAACTCGAAAATAAACAGCAATTGTATGGGAAGCTAACAAAATTTAAAAACGCTATTGATAATATTATTATTACTTTAAACCCATATCTTACTCTGTTGGTATAAAATTATGATTGTTATTGACGCCTCTAAAAAAAAGCTGAATATGAACAACTGTAAAAGTAATACCTACAATATAATATGTAAGTCCTACATCTATAATGATGATGAAAATTTATAATGAAACAATCATAAGGCACTGGTCTCACCGCGAGCTACTAAGCTATGAACTATGGGCTATAAACACGAACAAAATATACGCACTCCCGTATAAAGAAAACAGACATGGCGATAGTCGTCTGACGGTGATAGCTGATAGCTGGGCGAGTATCCCCGTCTCTTTTATTTACACGGGAGTGCGTATCTTTTGTTCGTGTTTATAGCCGATAGTCCATAGCTGAGAAGACCGCGGTGAGACCAGTGCCTAATACACTGGTATCAGTCGTTACGTATAGGGGCAAGCTGTTTAGCTTGGCACAATAACGATTGATTCGAGTTTAGTTTTAAAGGTAGCCATTTTCATTTGGTAGCATATTAAAAAAAAATCCATCTCGTAATCGGGTAATCGTCTATCCTAAAAATTTCGTGCCACATATCTTCGAGTTTTTGTCTTTTATACTGTATAACTTATCTCCTACATGCCCATTTAATTACAGGTTGCGTAGTCAAGATGCCAATCGCTAACGCTGAATTATTGTGAATCGTGAGCGAAAGGCAACTAACTGCATACTCCTAAAGAGTGACAGAAATAGAAAACTATGATTCGCTACTAAGCGCAAGCGATAGGCAACTTGGCTACGCACACTGATCTTCCTTAACATTTTTATCTTGTTAATTTCTGAATATAAACTATCGTGAGATGTAATACTTACATATTTATAAGCATAATTAAAAAAAAACTCACGAACTCATAAATATAATCGCGCTGATGAGGTTGCGATAGCACCAGCTCCGTGATTGATAATGGAGACATAGGCTCGCCGTATCATCTCGCGTAGTGAATAATTCATTCGAGTTAAAATATGGGATTATTTCATAGAAATCTACTCACACCGAAGCTAAACTTAATCATGCTTGCTTTGCAAAAGGCGGGCAATATAAAACAACCCTGACTAGGGATGGAATAAATATGTTTGCGGCGTACTTTAGTGGCGTTACCATAGGTATTGAAGGTGTAATTTAATATTCAATTTAATGAAAGTACCGAGAATCTATTTTCAAAGTCACAAAGCTGCACGTCTATTTTGAAATACAATAAAATTAGCAAATAACGTCCCATCCAATAAGTATCCATGTCCTTCCAAAAGGACCAAGCGTTGTCTCTATTTCTGTCCACGCAGCTGCTCACGTCGTTGGTCACGAAGTATTTTATACCAATCTGTGAAGTACTGGTCTGTTATTATTTAATTTTAATAACTGTGTGTATATGATAAAATCGGAATGAAAGAAAAACACACAGCACAGAAAATATCTATCAGCAGGTAAGTATAGGTAAAGTAAATGTTGGTGCATTTTTTAAATCGACACATATACATTATACACGCATTGTCGCTCGTGAAGCATTTTATACAAGTTATAGTTTGGCCACTACTATCATGATTTGCCGTCATGTTATTATTGCGGACGTACTTTCTATCGCGCCGTGAGGTGACGGCAGTAAGAATACATTTGTCACCACCCCAACTCCTCCTGCGGGTGTCGTAAGAGTCGACTAAGGGATTGAAGTATCACTGTCACTGACCATTTTTTTGATAAAAGATTGATCATCATAGTGGACACATTACTGCGATCGCCAATCCGCTCCCAGCGTGGCCATTATGGACATTTACCTCCTAATGCGTCTATACGCATAGTTAATAGGAGAGTCCTACTATCCGGCTCACTCGCACCAAGGCGCGAGTATGAGCGGAATGGATAAAAAGTAATACGCTTTAAAAATGTGGCAGCTACTCACGTTAAGCATACTTTATTTGTCGCTTTCGTACAAAGTCAGAGAGAATCATATCTACGAGCTTTATCTTATGCTTATATTGTCACCCCAAAGAGAGGGATGGATATAGTTGTTCTGGTTTGTAGTTGTCCTATTTGCCGGACTATAACGTAGAAATTGTTGCTATTGTCTGATTTCATTAAGTTTTTTTATTAGAGTTTCCGTAACCAATATGGCAAAATCGGAATCTCAATATCCAACGCTAATCATAAGTTGTACGAGAAATTCTTTTAATAAACCATTTTTATTTGACTGAAGACCTATGTATCTAATAAAATTTTATACCGCCAGTATAATTTTATCGCAAAAAATATAATTATTACATATACACGGTGGAATTTAATCGGTGAACAGGAACCCATTTTTCTAATTCAGTAATCGATGGCGGTCACGTTTATGTAGTACTTAAGTGGAACCAAGTTTTTTTTTTAGCATAACAAATTTTTATGTTGAAATTAAACTTTAATTAAAATTTATTGTCACTCTACTAATGGTTTAGTCTGAAAAGTTTAATACCTCTTTTCAAACTATCAGCCATGCATCGCTCTTATTTTACATAGGAATAGAGTCTATCGCAAAAATTAAAGCATGTGAGTGGTTATTGCTCATTTATGTTTTAAGTTTCTATGGCTGATAGTTTGAAAAGAGGTATTAAACTTTAATTTCAATAAATTTTAATTTCAACATAAAAAAAATTTATGCTAAAAAAAAACTTGGTTCCACTTAAGTACTACATAAACGTGACCGCCATCGATTACTGAATTAGAAAAATGGGTTCCTGTTCACCGATTAAATTCCACCGTGTATACAAAAATATATTGTCAAGTCACGTGGTGTCATGTGAATAAATAATAACAATTATTGTTTCGTCTCACATATTATATGATTACATGAATTAGTCGTGTCTGTCAAAATAATGTCCTCCTTGTTCTGTTGAGTGTTTTCTGTTTAACGATGTATCCAGGAGAAAATAATCGATTAGCTGGGTACTTACTGAAAAAAAAACGGTGGTGGCTAAAAAGCTGTGGTGGCTCAGTGGTTTAGACGTTGACTTTCAATCCGGAGGGTTTGGGTTGGGTTTGGCTAGTACCAATGAGTTTTTCCGAAACTTATGTATGGAATATCAGATCATATTTACCATTAGCTTACGGTGAAGGAAAACATCGTGAGGAAACCTGCATACATCGGCGAAGAAATTAAAAAGTGTATGTGAAGTTCTCAACCCGCTTAGCGCCAGCGTGGGGACTACTATAGTAGCTATAATAGCCCAATCCCTTTCATATAATGAGAGGAGGCCTGTGCCCAGCAGTGATACATTATACAGGCTAAAATATTTACTGAAATTTGTTGGGTGATAGTGTTACAACAGAAGGATGGCTTACGGAAATTGCACTTGTTGATCGGAATAGGCGACGTCCGTAATGTATAATGCTCATGCGATCGTGTACCGAGCACTAACCGCAACTAGTTAAGGTTTCGAGTTTTCGGTAAACTGCGCGGTAGCCCGAAAATGTCCGTGTTGTAGACGTTTCGATATTTTGTAATCATTTCAGTATGTTTGACAGTATAAGAAATAAATATTTTCTCAAACATGCAATGGAATACTGTCTTTACGTTCCTTAAAATAGACTCGGTAGTATCGCTTTTAGGGCGCAGTAACTCACTGGGATGGAAATGGAATTTCATAACACTTTTCAGGCCTAGGCCAGCAAAGTAACTTTTTTTAAATTTCGTCCAATCCGGCCTCGCTTGCACGCTCGCTCGGCCGTATATACCAACTTGGCCGGAAATCCTCATTTTCCCGGCCTCTAATGCAATAATGTAATGTCTACTTTTTTTACACGAATTTATACATAACAGTATTTATGGATAACATAGCACTTGCTATTTTTACGTTTATCGCCCGGATCGATTGACGTATACATTGAAAATGTATTATTTTATTTCTTTATTGGAGTGAAAATTCGGTTAATCGGCTTAGGAATCTCGGTGCTCGCAATAATCTCGCAAAAATTTAGTACCTATTCCATGATCGTCTGAATTTCTGGGAGGGTTATTATATAATAAATAATAACATATCAGATTCAGATGTTGTTAGTATTCTTGGAAAATAAATTAGAGATGAAAATGTTCAATAAATAAATTTATATCTAAATTATAAATATTAGATGTCATATACCAAAGAAAAACGACCAAGATCACCTATGTCCGAGGTGGGGATCGAACCCACGTACTCAGCTTTCGCGGCTGATGCCTGTACCCCTCGGCCACTCGGTCTTAAGACCGAATTATGAATTTCTGGGAGGGTTATTATATAATAACATATCAGATTCAGTTGTTGTTAGTATTCTTGGAAAATAAATTAGAGATGAAAATGTTCAATAAATTAATTTTTATCTAAATTATAAATATTAGATGTCATATACCAAAGAAAAACGACCAAGATCACCTATGTCCGAGGTGGGGATCTGATATGTTATTATATAATAACCCTCCCAGAAATTCAGAATTCGGTCTTAAGACCGAGTGGCCGAGGGGTACAGGCATCAGCCGCGAAAGCTGAGTACGTGGGTTCGATCCCCAACTCGGACATAGGTGATCTTGGTCGTTTTTCTTTGGTATATGACATCTAATATTTATAATTTATTTAGTATTAAGTAGTGTGACTACTGGAGAAAAATTAAAAGTACAAATCAAAATATTTAGTTAATAAATAATTTGATTTGTGCTTTCGCAATATGTTTAATTTTTATCTACTCGTAGAAAAAATATTGTATACAACATTGTCTAATTGAGTGAAGTTCGCCTTGTTTTATTTCTCTAAATTAACTACTTGTTTCCAGTTATTGCATAATATGCGAATTAATTCACCGCAATGCATGTTTCGATCGTGTCAATAAAACACTAGTTGCTCATATTTATTCTTAGTTTAGCTCGCCTAACTTCTATATTTGTTTGGTTAATACCAAGTAACGTGTCTAAATCCAGGGTTAATACCTCTTAGCGAGCCCAACTGCCAACACGTGAGAATGCGGCTACTAAACTCCAAATACTTATGCAGATTTGAATTCTATAAACTCGTAATGTTATGCTAGGGTATTATTCTAAAAGCTCGAATGAAGGATGCAAATCACATCAAAAAACGTCGTACCGTATCCGTAGTATGGACATGGCTTTATTTGTTTATACACCTATTTATCACAGAATAACTGACGACTGAAGGATGCAAATTAAATCTAGAAACGTCGAACCATATCCGTAAATATGGACTTGGCTTTATTTGTTTGTTTATACACCTGATATTTCATACCGACCACGGTCGGTATGAGGCATCACGATGCATACAATGGTTTTCATCATACTTGCAGACAAAAAAAGTTATAATAAAAAATATATCAAAAAAGTAAATAGGGAAATTGCACTTTTCTATTACTCCTACGATGCATGCAAGCAATGACACGCTTAGAAAGCAAGTGTAATTTTGCTTCTTAAAAAAGTACATTGAAAATGTAATACGATACATTCAACAAAAATATAATTCATCACTTAACTAAATCCTCTTGTGCAAATACATTTCTATATATAAATGAGCTCAGATAACATTTTTATTTTTATGGTAGTTGCCTACATCAAAGCTTTTATGAATCCTGATAAAATGTAATAGATACTCAATTCCGAAAAAAAAACAACACGCTTTAAATTATAAAAAAAACTGCTTTAGTGAACACTAACAATTTAGGAAATAGCGGTCAGTATTATTAGATAATATATTTCCTATGATAGGATTATGTATCGAGGGAGGAAACAGAGGTATATCTACGTTTGAATAGAGTAATTAATACAGAGTAGGTATATACATAATACATTATGTAGGTATATTAGGTATTTCCTCTCAATTGTAACAATATGCACAGTATATCCCGTAATAAGTAGAGTAGTAATTCATGATTCGAGATTGGACAAATGTGCGTCATTGTTCGCAATAATATGGACCTGACTCCAAATTTGATTACATAATTAATCATTTAATAGTTTTCAAAAATGGCCTATTTGACACCGGTAACCATGAAAACCTTTGTCACCTTAAAGCTTCGAAATCAAATTACAAGAAATTATTCGGTCAATTATTAATTTAATCAATTTTGGAGTTATGACCATAATTATTGCGAACAATGACATACATTTGTCCGATCTCTGGTCATAAGTCGCGTTTGTAAACCTGAAAATGTGGCACTAAATTGGTTTCTAACAGTTTCTAAGTTAATTGAAATGGTAGTGAACAGAACTGCAGATCTAAATTGAAACTAAATTGGTTAGCTTTGGCTTGTGAAGACCGGAGATTAAAAACGAAACTTGGTGTGTTTATTTTTAATCTTCTCGTACTTACGATTAACAATCTCGATAAATTTATCCATCAGATAAAATTACCCCTTACTATCCTTTTACCCAGGTCGGCGCAGACGCTACGCACATCTGCTAGCTCCGCCCTAGCACACCAATATAGCCAAAGAGGCATTGGACTGGGGCCACTAACTTTTTGGTGTCCCATTGGGTCTGCAGCTCGGCTGCCCGCTGGAGTGACGCAGTAGAATGCTCATAGCGATCCTGCGTCACCCCGTCAAAAGCGGAGATGGCACTCGTTCGATTTTTAGACGGTAGTGGAGGCAATGCTCCGTAGTCCGTCATACTTGTCTCACGACATGATGCGTAAAAGCATTTTCCCAACGTTAATGCCTAACTGAAAATTCCTAATGTCTATCTGAAAGGTTTTTTTTTAGTTTATTTATCACAAAAGAAAGCTTAGGTGGTAGGGTACACAATTTCTTTCGCTAAACTGTGGACATTTTGTTGGCGATGGTGAAACAGACCCATAGAGGGTTACACCAACCGTACTTAACAGGGCAATCAACACTATCCAGCAGATTACTATGAAAGTTTTAAGTAAAGTGAAAGACGGTTTAGGGCAAACAACCTTTAGCATTTTTGCTAAAATGCTATAAGTAGGTGGTTAAAATAGCTTCAGGGTTGTCACGTAATTCTATTTCTATGACCAAGTCCGCTATAACATCATCTTGGGCTTAGATAAGTGGATAAGCTATATTGAGAAATATATATATATATAGATTATTATAATATAATACAACAATTTTAGTGGTAGCAGCTCTTTCTCAAAAATACTATTACTGAAAAGTTAGGAAATTATTAGAAAAGTTATTATATTATATTAATTCATACGATTGAAAGCTACCATAACTGATTAACATATTTGAATATACCTAATTGGTTAACCCAACCCTTATTTCTCCTCATCGTGCATGTAAAATAGTTAGCATGTATTACGACACAAGTGCCAAGAACAAAAAATTCGAAACGAGTGGCGATGTTTTAATACACGACCGAAGGGAGTGTTTTAAATCGACACGCGTTACGAATTTCCGTTTTGCACGTACAACGTTTTTTAGTCCAGATGGCCCTCCGAAGTTTTGGACCTGAGGTAAAATGAGGCACTTCTCGCACTAGGACGAGAAGTGCCTCAAAAAAGGCACCATCTGTACGAAAATAGTACATTACGACACAAGTGCAAAAAACATGAAATTCGAAACGAGTGGCGATGTTTTACATCGACACGAGTCAATCAACACGTTTTTTAGTGCAGATGGCCCTCCGAAGTTTTGAACTTGACGTAAAATGACAGACTTCTCGCACTAGAGCCTAAAAAAGGCACCATCTGTACTAAAAAATATATTTCATTACAAGTAGGTAACAGGCATACTCTACACGAGTCGTAGGACTCATAGGCATGGTGCAAGCTGAATAGTGAACCTTAATTATGACTAAACAATTTTAAAATTCACCCCAAATCTGCCGACGCGGATTCGGCTAAATCCATTTATGAACATTTTTATTAATATGCAATAAGAGCGAAAAAGAAACAACTCGGGTGACACCGGTCGACGGTGATTTGGCGCGTTTTCCCTTAAAAATACGAAACCGTCGATACGTTTGAGGAGACCTCCAGTTTTATAAAGTTCGTTACAATGAAATTTCTATCTTTAATTTCATAAATTTTTGCGTAACTAATTTGCAGTGAAGTTTTTCACTGTTGACTTGAGAGAGATTGGAACAGAAAATGTAGTTAGTCTCGCAATCAAAGGCTCGTTTAACTTGATAGAACCTTGCCTCGTCTATGGATTGCAAAAACTCACTTTAAACGAGTAATCGATGACAAATAGGTTCGCTCGCTCGATCTAATCGCTTATTTCGAACGTTTCCTTTGATGTCGAAATTACTTTTTGCTTGATACATCCGGGTATCGATATCGGTTGTTTGATGTATAAAAGGGACTCTTAATTAAGATACAGAGGATATACCCTTATGTTATACGAGTACAACTATTATATATCAAAGATTGAAGATTGAATGAGTGAAGATGATGTATAAAGCTTAGATTTATCAAATTATGTTTTTTAATGAAACACAATTCGTGGCACTTATAATACACAATTACTTTAAATTATTTGTAATTTTTTATGGTATATATTTATTGACAATTGACATGTGCTTTTCTTAACATTAAAGTAATTTAATTTGAATTTTTGTTCGCTCTATTGGTAGATGGGTGAATCTGAGCGTTTCAACCGCCTAATTTTGTTGGCATCCTGCGACCATAAATATAACATGGACGTCTAACGCCAGCTCAAAAATGCCCCCAAAACCAATTGTTCAATTGTGCCAAGATGGGCAGGACATAGCGCTTTTCTTAATACGGCGCATATTTCGGCGCAACATCTTTGGCAAAAGCCAATCAAAACTTTGATTGACCAATCACAACTATTTTTTAATGGCGGTTTAAATTTTTATAGGTTGATATTGACATTCATTAGCGTGATGCATTGAAGAGGGGGTGACACTTGGCAACTAAAATTCAGGACCGCGCCGCGTTTAAAAGGCAATTTATGTAGATACGTAAATATTTATAGATTTCACTTAAAAAATGAGAATAGCTACGAGATTTGACATTTGATTATATTATATTTTTGTAATGGTTCAAGGTTGGACCTTTAAGATATTTTCGGTTTATTATGTGCCCAGCCAGAGCCTAGAGTGGCGATTATGGTCATTTACCTCCTAATGCGTCTAAACGCATAGTTAATAGGAGAGTCCTACGTGTGATGACTGAGACCTAGCAGTGGACTATCATAGGCTGATGATGATGAATATGATGATGATAATGATGATTGTGGTAGTACTATTGAAATGATCATTTTCATTATCTTAGGATAGATGGCGCCATGAGTCTCAGAAATCGTTTGTGAGGTTGATTCATGAACATCAATTTGATTTTTAAAAAAGAGGGTGGAGAGAGAAATCCGGTGGCAAGTGAATCTCACTGCGTCCGCCGTTTATTACTTATTTTTGAGATAATTTAGTGCAATTGAAGGCGTAATATCATACGGAAATAATTTATGAAGTGCACAAACGTTATCGAGACATGGGGTAAGTCTAGTGTTTACGATTACAGTATGTGAATGCAACGTCCTCGATCGGAGCCATTCTTGTATTCACGTACTGTCTGATTTGTTACAGCCTTTGAGGAACGCCCTTTTGTATTCTGCGGATAAAATCATTTTGTGGACATAAGTGGATGCAAACAGAAATTCACAAATTCTCATAATCAAAGATTATGATATCATACTGATGCATAAATTCGTCGCTACTAGCAACAACGAAATAGCCTAGCGGTTTCGGTGTACGGCGGCTGCGCCGGCGACCTGAGTTCGATCCCCGGTGGCGGCGAACATTTCTTTTGTGTTTTTTTTAAATTTATTTTTTTATTCTTTTCTTATTTGTTTTTCGCACGGATGTTTAGTTTAGATGTGAACCTTAGAGCTTCAGACTCCATTTACCGCACTTGAGACATATGTGTAGTTGCCTATATTGTTAGTTAGTAAGCTTTTGAGGCGATGAATAGTGCACTTTGGTTTACTTGTGTTCTCTTTGTCATTTAAGTGCTAGCCATAAAATTAATTTAATTTTCTACGATTAAATAAACGGTTGGTTTCTTAGTAATTGCTCAGTTCTTATTTAATTCCTAAATTGGAGAACCTGAATCATTACATTGGCGCCCACAGGGTAAATTAAGGATTGAGTACGTGCTATTTAACCGTCAGATATTTAGTTTTAAGTTGACCATTTGTTTGTATAATAAATAGTTGGTTTTCTTTTGCGGAAAATGGAGGTTAATTATCTTTTAAAAGATGAGTTGATTTTTGAACTTGCGTGCAGAGGCTTATGTGATATACAGACGGTTGAACCCATGCGTAGGATTTTAAGAGAAATTTTTAACCGCGAATCAAGGGGTGAATCCTCGATTGCACTTACAGTTCCGCAATTTTGCGTGGATAATCCTTTGTCTGAGATATCAACTTGTGAAACTAAATTTAAAGCTCTATCGGCTGCACTTCATGAGATCAAAGGGGGGACCGATCGTTCTAATTTCCGCCGGGTCTTCACTCGCCTTTCTCACCTGTTAGGTCGCGTAAAATTGATCATTCCAACGGAGCAGGAGCATATAGAAAGACATTTGCTCATTCTGAAAGATATTCAAGTAGCTTTTGAATCGTTGGAAAGGTTAGGTAATGTTGAGGAAGAGGGTGATGGGACAATTTCGGATAGACATAAGGAAATATTGCAGCGGTCTTTAGGTCTGGAAGCTTTGAAGATTATTGAAAAATTGGAGGAGGAGAGTTTAGCTGCTGATGCCAAGTTGGGTGCTCAGAGAAGTTCAGGCTTGCCACCGGTATTGGAGAATGATGAATCACAGATTGGTCTGAAAATTTTCCAGCAACCGGCAGTTGGTGGCAGTGAGTTACGACGTGCTCAATTTCAGAGAACTTCAACTTTTGATTTAGAATCCACTAGAAGGAAACTGGTGCCTCTTAAAGATTGGGGTGTCAAGTTTGATGGTAAGGGGACATTGAGTATAAATGCGTTTCTGGAGCGTATCGATGAAATTAAGGACGCGCGCAACGCTACAGACGCTGATTTATTTCGCTGTGCGATAGATCTTTTCGAAGACGACGCACTTATTTGGTTTCGAGCGAATCGGGATAGAGTTTCGGATTGGGATGAGCTCGTGGAGTTATTATTAAGTTCTTTTCAAAGGCCGTATTACGAAGAAGATCTATTAGATGAAATAAAGAAACGCACGCAGAGCAAGCATGAACATATTTTGATTTATATGTCTGTGATGCAGAATATGTTTAATCGTTTGCCCACCAAATTGACAGAACGTCAGAAACTGTCAATTTTGCTAAAAAATATTCAACCGGATTTCCAACGGGCAGTATGCAGGGACCACTTTACTAGTGTGTCAGAATTATTAGAAGTCTTGAAAATCGTTGAACACACAAGAATGAATTGTGAAAATTTTCAAGAGCCCTGTCAGAGTCGTAGTACGATGGAGCCGGATTTAGCTTTTCGTGGAAAGGAGGTAAATGCTGTGAATGTGCCGCAGCGTATGCAGACAAACCGTGAATCAGGTTCTATGAAATGCTGGAACTGCCGAAGTATTGGTCATGGGTTTAGGGAATGCCAGTCGGAGAAGCGAAGGTTATTTTGCTACAAGTGTGGCAAGTTTGGGTCTACAGTGAAGAAATGCCCTTGTAATACTTCGGGAAACGCCAACTCGGAAGGCAAACCTGCCGAAGGACTTCCGAGCTAGTGAACGAGAATGAATGGCAGGACTGGTTAGAATATATAAACACCTTTTTCAAATCAGGTCAACTAAACAACATTGATAGAAATCCTCACGACAAACGCTTTTATCTATCCTTCAAAATGCTAGGCAAATCATTCTTGGGTCTTTTAGATTCAGGGGCGACCGCCTAGGTCATTTCGGAACGGTTTTGTGAAAGACTATTATCTCTGGGCGTGCGGACAGAAATCATACCACAGGAAGGACTCTCTACCGCTGACGGCACAAGTCATGGTGTCGCAACCGTTGTCTATCTGCCCATAGAATCTTTGGGTCAATACAATATCGTTAAGTTTCATATCATGCGGCAGCTGAAGCATAATTTACTGCTAGGTATGAATTTTTTTGAGCAGTTTGGGCTAAAAATCAGTACCTCCGGTGATCATGCGGACATATTAAGTAAAGAGGAGGTACTCGAAATAAAGACGACTTGCCCGGTGGTCTCGAGAGAAGAGCTGTCTTCGGAGGAAAGAGCAGCTTTAGAGTCAGTCATCCAGGAGATGGGGAATGAACTTGGTTCGGGCATTGGCAGAACACATTTAATTAAGCATCACATTGACACCGGAAGTAGCTTGCCGGTATGCCAACGGCAGTACCCTTTTGCACCGCCCATCATGAAACAGTTAGAAGATGAGATAAATGACATGCTGGCCAATGATATTATTGAGCCATCTCACAGTTCTTGGCGTTCTCCGGTACTTTTGGTTAAGAAAGCATCTGGTAAAAACCGTCTTTGTCTTGACAGTAGGCAACTGAACAAGGTGACCAAGAAAGATTCGTATCCTTTACCAAGGGTGTCAGCAGTTTTGGACAGTTTAAGGAACGCCCGTTACTTGTCGACCATAGATCTACGTTCGGCGTTCTGGCAGATTCCTCTAGACGATTCAAGTAAGGAGAGGACGGCCTTTGGTCTTCCTGGGAAAGGTCTTTTCCAATTTAAAGTCATGCCGTTTGGGTTATGTAACGCATCTCAAACTCAACAACGCCTCATGGACAAACTGTTTCCGCCAGAATATGAAGGGAAGATATTTACATACTTAGACGACATAGTAATCTGTAATAGCGTTTTCGATGAGCACTTGGCTTCGCTCAGATGGGTAATCAGGCAGCTTAAAATGGCAGGACTTACGGTTAATACAGACAAGTGTGAATTTGCACGACCCTCACTTAGGTATCTCGGATATCTAGTTGACAAAGAAGGCTTGCGAACTGACCCTGATAAAGTGAACGCTATACTGAGTTATCCGCGACCAACAACGTTTACAGAGCTTAAACGTTTCATTGGCATGGCCAGTTGGTATAGGCGTTTTGTTGAAGGGTTCGCGATGGTAGCTGCCCCTTTACATGAACTTACAAAAGGAGGTAAAAAGGGCAAGAGAATAATTTGGAACGATGAGGCGGAGTCAGCGTTCATTAATTTGAAGACGGCGTTAACCTCCACTCCCGTCGTAGGGGTTCCGGATTTCAGCAAGGAATTTTCGGTGCAGTGTGACGCGTCTAATAAGGGTACAGGAGCGGTGTTATTTCAGACGCTTGATGGTGTTGAGCGGCCTATTGCTTACACAAGTCGTAAACTTACTGACCGTGAAAGTAAGTATTCAGCGTCAGAGAGAGAATTATTAAGCGTCCTTCATGCAGTAGAACAATTTAGGCCGTATATTGAGGGAAGTCATTTCAAAGTGATCTCAGATCACAGTGCGTTGCAATGGTTACATAAAAACAAGGACCCGCATGGGAGGCTGGCAAGATGGGCCATGCGCTTGCAACAGTTTGACTTCGAAATTGTGTTCCGAAAAGGAAAACAAAACATCGTGCCCGACGCGTTGTCAAGAGCCTTAGACTCAGAGGAAGTAGCTGTATTAGACATCAGACCTGAGACCAAAGATGACTGGTATAAAGCACAAGAGGGAAGATTGTTAAAGGGACAGCTTTCTGAGGATTGGCAACTAAGCCAGGATCGTCTTTGGAAATACTTAAAATTAAAACAATTTCCGGATGAGGGGTACAGCTGGAAGTTAGTAGTACCGGAACCTCTCCGCAGTCATGTGTTAAAAGAGTGTCATGACGATCCAACGGCGGGACACTTCGGAGTCAAGAAAACGGTGAATAGAGTCAGGCAGCGTTATTACTGGCCCTCTCTCATTGGCGATGTTAAAAATTATGTCAGGAAATGTGAGGTCTGTGCGAGTCACAAATCTTCACAACTGCCTCCTAGTGGCATGATGGGTAGCCATAGGGAAGTAACTGGACCATTTCAGATTGTTTCGATGGATCTGATGGGTCCGTTTCCACGCTCTAAACAAGGAAACACGATGTTGTTAGTGGTATCTTGCTGGTTTAGCAAGTTTTCCTTGTTGTTTCCTTTACGCAATGGCAAAGCTTCCAATATTGTAAAGCTTCTGGAAGAACAAGTGATATTGCTGTATGGTCCTCCTGATGTCATTATTTGCGACAACGGGAAGCAGTTTGTGTCTAACCTATTCAAAGAAATGGCTGAGAACTATAACATAGATGTGTGGTATACTCCTTATTATCACCCTCAAGCTAATCCCACAGAAAGGGTTAACAAGGTCATCGGGACAGCGATAGCCTGCTATGTGGAGGACAACCACAAGGACTGGGATAAGTATATCCACCACATTGGGCATGCCATGAGAACTGCAGTTCATGAAGTTACGGGAAGAACTCCTTCCTATCTTTTCTTTGGGCGGGAAACGTCGATAAAGGGGGATAAATATAGCAATTTCAAGGAAGATATTCCGTTGCGCTGCAATAGGCAAGGATTTGAGGCATATCTGAAAGCAAGGAACGAAATCTACGTCGACGTTCAAAACAGGCTTAGGAAGGCTTATGAAGTTAATTCGAATCATTACAACAAGCGTCGCCGTACCTGTGATTATTTTGAGGGCGATATGGTGTGGTATCGCAGGAAGCTTTTATCCAACGCTGCGAAAGACGTCATGTCGAAACTATTACCTAAGTTTGACAAAGCCGTTGTAGCCCAGAAATTATCAAAGGACGTTTACAGACTCGTTAGTTTGAAAGGTAAGGACTTGGGAAAATGGCATTCATCAGATCTTAAGCGCATGGCATGAATCCGGGTCGGATTCCTGTGAGGAGAAGGGATATTGAAATGATCATTTTCATTATCTTAGGATAGATGGCGCCATGAGTCTCAGAAATCGTTTGTGAGGTTGATTCATGAACATCAATTTGATTTTTAAAAAAGAGGGTGGAGAGAGAAATCCGGTGGCAAGTGAATCTCACTGCGTCCGCCGTTTATTACTTATTTTTGAGATAATTTAGTGCAATTGAAGGCGTAATATCATACGGAAATAATTTATGAAGTGCACAAACGTTATCGAGACATGGGGTAAGTCTAGTGTTTACGATTACAGTATGTGAATGCAACGTCCTCGATCGGAGCCATTCTTGTATTCACGTACTGTCTGATTTGTTACAGCCTTTGAGGAACGCCCTTTTGTATTCTGCGGATAAAATCATTTTGTGGACATAAGTGGATGCAAACAGAAATTCACAAATTCTCATAATCAAAGATTATGATATCATACTGATGCATAAATTCGTCGCTACTAGCAACAACGAAATAGCCTAGCGGTTTCGGTGTACGGCGGCTGCGCCGGCGACCTGAGTTCGATCCCCGGTGGCGGCGAACAGTTCTTTTGTGTTTTTTTTAAATTTATTTTTTTATTCTTTTCTTATTTGTTTTTCGCACGGATGTTTAGTTTAGATGTGAACCTTAGAGCTTCAGACTCCATTTACCGCACTTGAGACATATGTGTAGTTGCCTATATTGTTAGTTAGTAAGCTTTTGAGGCGATGAATAGTGCACTTTGGTTTACTTGTGTTCTCTTTGTCATTTAAGTGCTAGCCATAAAATTAATTTAATTTTCTACGATTAAATAAACGGTTGGTTTCTTAGTAATTGCTCAGTTCTTATTTAATTCCTAAATTGGAGAACCTGAATCATTACACTATCAACGTTGAATTTCATTTTAAATTAGCAACGATGTTCTTGCTCATCCACCCCTAACGTATTCTCATTTAAAATACTTACATTTGTTGTAACGGTTAAGTTTCGAATTTATTTACACTCCTTTCGTTTCACTAGCAGTACCCATTATTGTGACAAAAATAGCAGTGATCAGAATGATTTTTATTAAATCACGATACTACTGAATATCGTCGGGGACAGTGAAATACCGCGTAACTAACAAATTCAATTAGGGTCAATTTGAATGTCGATTGTTTGATATTTGAACTCTTATCTGCTTTGGTATTTACGCGGTATTGCACTATGCCCGACGATATCACTATTATATAGTTAGATGTCACTGTTCAAGTTAGGTACAACGTCTACAAACCAGAAAAAATGCTATATTTACATATCCATCTCACGGGATCAGATAACGGCCAAGCCTTTAACAAACAGAAATCCATTAAAACCAACGCCAAATCTACATTATTTCACTCCGATCCCGCATTTCATTTGTAAAAGGCTATTCCGGCCGATTTTCCTTTATTTAACCGGAGTAAAATGTCCGAACACAATTGTTTAATTGAGAGAAACCAGGCTCGAATTATCTTAGTTCATTCGTTTGCCAGCTGTGTTATTTTTTTATTCGTTTTGGGGCCGCCTTTAATTGCTTCCGACGTCGTTGCTGACACCGGATCCATCTTGACTTTGAATAAACAATGCGGCACAGTTGTGGCACGTACTGATGTAGTGAACACTACAGTACAGTAACGACCGTAGCGTGGGATTGAAACCCTTGACAAACTCTTCGGTACCTACTAGAGATTCAAATATTTTCTTTATCTTTCATCCGACGGTATCAAAAATTTAAAGCAATAGATATTCTTAGGTAATAAATATAATAGCAGAAGTCCCTCAGTGGTGGATACTAGAAAATAAAATGAAATGTTATTATGTAAATCATTTTTAAATACCGATTATTTATTTTATAAAACATTTTTTTAATTGTTCATAATTAAAGAGAAATTCAACTTCAAAAATGTTATATTATTAATTGAAAACATAAGCCCTGCCGAGTTTCGTGCCAGATTTATTTTGGTTCAGTGGTGTAAACGGAATTTGTTTAGTTTTATTTGCTATTTCGTATGATTTAAAAGTACATACTCGTTAATATGCCTACCTACTTGATTAAAGAATCGTTTGACTTTGACTTTATCAACGTTCTGCTTAAAAGTAAATATTAAAAATTAATTCCCTTACCCTATTGACATAATTATAACCTGTTTAAGCACATTAGTAGTAATCATTAGTATGCAAATGTAAATAAATGTATTTAGAGAAATAATAGTTATTTATGTAGCTGGCGCATAAAAAGAGGCATTAAACATGAGTGTTTTCATAATAAGATCATATCATACATTTACCATAAACCTCCATATTATAAATTTAGAATGCCAATTTAGAATGCCTTTATTTACATTGATATCCACTAAGTAAAATACCTCTAAATATAACTATTCAAATCAGTGGTAATCACTAAATTTGTGTAAAAATATCCTACAGTAAATATTTATTGCAAAAAAAAAACAAAAAGATGTTGACTTTATAACATTAATGTATTGACACCGACACTTTAATTTTAACATTATGATGCATTGTAATTTAATGTTAACTTTATGATACAGATACAGGCACAGGCATCGGTTTCTTAATATATGTCATTACATTACCGCTTCTGAATACATAATAGGGAAATTATGATATGGATGTAGATAAAGTATTTTAACCATAATTACTCATTGTCTGAACAATAAGAACAGTAGGCTACTTATATAAATGTAACCTAACCTAACAGGCACATGGTTAAAAAAAAATATACAGCTCCTGCTGTAGTTCCTTTATCCTTTTTTAAAACAAAACGGTCGCGTATATTAGTGCGCCAACTAAAGCTGGAGCAGTGAAGAACTATTTCTGACGGCATTAGTATATTTGATGCTAGGCGCGTGATATAACTATTGAATTCTGGACAGTGAAGACTCTAGACTGAATAAATTCAAATTCAATTACTTATTAATATTATTTTAGTTTAAGTGTTTTATTTGAATACCTAAATTTGTTACGTATTTAGGTAACCAGTAGTAGATTTTTTTTTGCTCGATTCTTACTTATAATAGTGTGGGCAAGAGGCTTCTCTGGTTTATTTTTCCAAAAAATTTACCGACCATGAAGTGTGAACTCCCTTTCCATCTTATCAAGTAATCCGGAAGAATTTTTGTTCATTCCTTTTATTGAAAATTGTTATCCTTAACTACTTTCCAAAGACAAATGACTCGTCATAAAATAACAATAAAATCAAAGGAAACGTTTTCACCAGGGAATTCCCATGGCATCGTATTTAGTACCATCTAAAATTCATTATTCTGATTACAATAAAGTTCATTTTTGTATGTTGTCTTCTGATTTAAGGGGAAATGGTCGTCGATACTTAAGCCACTGGAATGAGATTGTGTGACCTAGAAAGTGACTTTAATGCGAAAATTTTGATGTCGTCCTTAACTCGCTTTATTTCGGCTATGGAACTTATGACATTAAAAACCTGGTTTTAAATGTATAGATTTTTTAATGTAAGAATAAGTTTATGGCCCCTATTTTATTATGTTGATGTACAATGCAGAATTTAGACGTAATTTGCAATTTATATAGTTCAAATTCATTTTAGTGATGACATGACGCGGGAAACAAGACTGACTCTCTATTCTCTACAAACATTTCTCAACAAATAGGTAAGGAACATACCTACTAAAAGTTGATGCGGGCTTCCTAATTTAAACTGGGTCTTTCAGTATTTTCTATGATAAAACTAAGTAAAAGTTTTAATTTATATTAAATAATGTTTTATCACCTCAAAATGTTTGTCATTCATCATTGACAAATAATAACTTAACTATGTATAAGAGGATTCTTTCGATACATATTTTTGCATTTCACTGTACATAGATGATTCGCGTTTAATATATGTAGGGTACTTATGTTTCAAGTCTATATTATTACTTATATGTCTTTTCGGATTTATATTTTTTTGTTTATTAAGTTTTTATTTCGTTTGTATGCTCATCAAGTCGCCACTAATAAAAGTAGAGTAAAAGGTTATAAGTTGCCAAAGAGTTTGCGGGTCATTGTCAGTCGCAAAAACAAAAAGTTGTCCACTCGGTGGTCAAAAGTTAACAGCTCAATTAATCTTTGTTACGATTTGACCATCAATTGTTTTATCCTAAAAGTAGTACAAGAACTCCTTAACTTAAATATGTCCACCGAAAAGACGATAACCTAAATCTGACAATGACCCTTGTAAGTAGGTACACTATTATTAGCAGAAAATGCGCGAGTTACCGTTTCCCTATTTTTTTTATCGATTTTATTTTATGATACCTACGAAGTGCAGTTACTGATTTCTTACTCACAACTAATATTTTGTAGATGTAGCATTCTCGGCACGTTTGAGCCGGGTGGTAGTCGGAACGAGGTTTAGGTCATGTATAGTTAGTTTTTATTTTAGATTTAAATTAATTTATTCTACTTAAGTCATATTGTTTTTGTGAAGTGTTTATAATTAACACAATGTTGTAAATAATGTATTTAACTAGCTAATGACTATTTTTTTCGTACTCCTTACAGAAAAACATTTCATTTGATACCATATCATGGGGGTGCATTTTAAAAAGCCAGTCCGCCATCTTGAGGAGGCTGCCATATTTAATTGTAATGAATGACGTTTCTTAGATAGATAAGTCATATACCTATTGTCATCAGAACTTAGAGCGTGTGCAAAATTTCATCCTAATCGAAGACCGGAAGTTCCATATAATAAATAAATAAATAAATAAATAAATATATTGGGACATCTTACACAAATCGACCTAGTCCCACGGTAAGCTCAATTAAGGCTTGTGATGTGGGTACCAGGCGACGATATATATAATAGATAGATACATATAGATACTTAAATACATAGACAACCATGACCAAGGAACAAACATTTGTGATAAATAAATACACAAAGAATGCCCTCGCCGGGAATCGAACCCGGAACCTCCAGCTTCGTAGGCAGGGTCACTACCAACTAGGCTACGGAGGCTGACAAATGTACTAAAAAACGTCGTAGGATACACGTTCGAAAACGAAATTCGTATCTCGTGTCGATTTAAAGCACACCCTTCGGTCGTGCTTTAATTATTTCCACTCGTTTCGAGCTTAAATTTTTTCGAACTTGTATCGTAATGTGGTATTTTAGGGTGAACTGTATGCTTTATTCTAACTCACCTTATTCTGATGTCTCTATTAGTTATTGTATATTAAAAATAAGACGTTACAAACAACTACAGGTGTAAGACATATCTGTGATCTTTTTGGAGTTCAGCCATGAACCCGGCTCTGTGATGATAGTTTGTCCAATTCCAGCGGTCTTCCTAGTTATTTACGAACTGTTCTGTCTACTTTACGGCCCGATAAGCGTAAGCTTTGTTTTATGGCGAAATCTAAGTTATATACTCGTACCATTCTAAGATGGCGGACAGGGGCGCGTTAGAGGTGATTTTTAAATCACATTTATTCATTCAGGATTCTGGCTCCTCTTTTCAATACTGAACTTCGATACTTTCATGTTTTTTTTTTCAAATATACCTACATAGTGTATGTGCACTCCCCGAGGAGTAGAAATGGCAAGACAATGGCAGAAAATAATTTAGTTAATAATTTATATCGTTTGATCCCTTTACACGAAGAAGAAAACAATGAACACATAATTATAACTATTTAAATGAAAAAAAAGGGCTCGCCGGAAGATCAGCTTTGGCTTTCGGGTCGACATTATACTGAGGCGAGTCCATTTCGTGGTATAATATTAAGTGCTGAATCTGTGTTTTGTCTTGTCCTGTCATGCTTGTTATATTTGCCATGAATAAATTATTTGTATTTGTATTTAAATAGAACTCAGATTTATTTTAGAAATGTTTCCTTTTTTTTCCTTTGCAATAAAAATAATTACTTAATTACGATTCACCATCATAATCGTCTGCCTGTATTTTGATGTCATCATCGCCCCACCTAGTTGTATTACGTTTTGATAGATTATATTAGACTTCAATTTTTTTTAACACAAAACCCAACTTTTTTATATTAGACTGGTTTCAGTGTCACGCGAACCAGCACGGACCGCCAATATGTATGGCCGTCCGCGCTGATACCTCCGCGCCAGTCTGAAACGCGCCATTGATTCAATACATATTGCTCCGTGCGGAGAAATCCGCGCAGGCGGGTCCGCGTGACAGGTACCAGCCTTAGGTATCTAAGTACCTACCTACATACCGACAAATAAAACGGCCGCCATAAGAAAGCGGGAGATGTACGCATGCTTGGGTGGCTATTAGTTATTTATTTTGCTTATTTTTTCACAATTGGAACCACTGGGTGTTGGTGCTCGGAGGCACGAACCTTTCTGACTGAGGTATGGATTCGGTTGCGGAAGAGAGGGCTCGATCCCCGTTCTGGGTTGTTTCTGGTGCAGAGGATATCCAATATATCCATCGCAGTTCAACGCGGAATCGCTGCTCGTGTAATGGTTTCTAAGTACTTTTTTGTAAGTTTCTTTTTACGATTCAATTTTAATATATTTTTTTTGTATTTAATCTTAACTGTTATGAATGTATTGTAATTCTCGTATAAATAATTATTTTTTAGGAAGAAAAGTAAATGATCAGTTAAGTGAATCACATTGTGAAATTATTATTAAGACGCCACTAGTAATTTTTCAATATCCACAAGAATCCCATACATATTAATATTATTCCTTACATTCAATTATATTAATGTAGGAACGGTACGTAAGAGCAGACTGACCGATGACTGAATGAATGTGTGAATTTTACAAGTGAACGAGTGTACTTGGATGGGTATGAACGATGGATCGAGGAGAAGCCTGTAAGACGTCCTCTAGCGAACGGACGTGGGATTTTTCAAATGTAACTTGACATAAGACTGTTTTTCTAGAATTTTATTTTGTTTCGGACCGCTTAAGAAATATACTCCTTTAACCGCATGAGTATTTTTACTTGAATCCCACACTACATTAATAGAAAATATACGCGAAACTTTTATTCCCCTGGTTGAAAGAGCTGTAATTAAATATAACGAAATTTCATGTCTTGTAATAATATCACTAAGGCACTAAGCAAATATTCAGACACTCCTACGTTCGCACAGCTCACGAACTGGTTCTAAGTCGTATGTTACCCCTAAAAGCAGGGCATCGAAAAGGCGTCCATATAAATGGAAGTACCGGCTCTGCCCAACCCAATCGGTGTATGTATTGTATCGGGAAGATTGAACGTTTTTTACTATTTGCACAGAACTACGGTGACCAAGAACACATTCACGAACGCACAAGACAAAATTAATCTAATTTTTATATATATTTATTTTCAAAACCACAATTTATGTACATAGATTAAATCTAACTAAACTACTTAACCTAACCTATATCTAAGATTGGCCCTTGTGGCATTGTACCGAGCGAGGATGCTGGCGGCATTTCCTCGCTGTATCGCAATATCGTATGCCTTGTGCGAGGAAGTCGCTAGCTCTTCGATCTTTAGTTACGTCAATCATGAATCTAATTAAAATTTCTCGTAATTTGGAATTTTATGATTACCATTAACCACGTAGGTATGAAATAATATAAAAATAAAATCATAAATTGTTCTTACTACAATAATAGAAAACAATCGTGAGAGCTACGAATACTAAAATATGATCAAACGTTGTAATTATAAAAGTCAAACAACAAAAAACAAATGGCATGAATATATATTATATTCGTATGTTTATTAACAGGGTTCGGTATCAATCAACTTTTGGAAGGAGTATAAGTTGACTTTTATATTAAAATCGACTTCGTTATTCTCTAACGTCTTACCGTGCTACGAGATATCCGAACCCTGTTTATTACAATGTATTGATTTTCAAGCAACCAACTATTATTAATCACTGTATAGTGTATAGGTACTTGTTTCAGAGTGCTGCTCATTTCTCCGCTATGTACGGATTAGCACGTAACCCGGTGATCTTGTGTAATAAGTGTAATAACTGCTCTGGCAAAGTATGTCCAATGGAAACCGGGCTTCTCCAATCCGTGTCGCGTCATGTAGGTCAGTGAAGAATATCATCATGAGCCCGTTAGCGCCCACTGCTGAGCATTGACGTCTCTTCGCGTTCGCCATTCGTCCCGATCTTGTGCCAATCTTACCCAGAAGCGACCCACAGTAAAGGATATACAAGTGAACAATTAAATAAACCCTTTTTAGTCGTTCGCTTGCATGTCCTACACTGACTTCAGTTAACTATGAGACCCGAAGGAAATGAAAACTTACGACTATCATCGTGTAACATCCTACATGGGCTAAAAGCTTCATTACTGAAAATGTGAAAACTATGAAGCTCCAATAAAGCTCTGTAATAGGGAAATCTAAAGTTTAGGGAAAAGTATAAAACAAACAAGGTATAGAGAGGAAAAAGAAAATATTTATTAATTTAAAATTTCTTATTAGTTTTACAATTAAATCTAAGGACTCTACAAGCTCTGTATCTCATTTGGTCTGGTTAGGACTTCATGAGATACACCGTCATGATTGCTAGGGCCAAATACCTAAGTCAGGAAAACATGACGGTACAAAAACCTGACGCCAAAGGTTAACCTGCACACACACACAAAAATAGAAATTAATATAATAAAATATTGATAATAGCATGATCATCTAGTGGTAAATTGGACAACATTATGATAAGCAATAACCCAAATCCTCTGAGGTAGGAGAAATGTTACAAAGTCTATGTCCGAAATATGTTCCAACAAACACAATAATATCAAAACCATTTGAATATTCTACACAAGGAGTTAAATGTGAAGTAATTAGAAAGCTTGATAACTAAAACATTAGACATTAGGACATTAGGACAAGTGAATATTATTAAACACTCTAAAATTCTCAAACCTAAATAATAATAATATCTGCAGTGAATATTAGCTAGATGAAAGTAATATTTTAAATGTCAAACATTGTCTCTACAAAGATTAGATAACGCCTGTAAAATGATCCAGATAAGTAAAAGAGATTACAAATTAGACTCTGTATATGATACCCCATATATGTCAAGTGTAGATTTAGAATGTAACAGCAGAAAATTAAGTTAAGATTATGAAGAGTAGTTTAAAAGATATAAATTGATAAAGTTGTAAAAATTGGATTTAAAGTTTATGAATTACCTTAATGATAAACGCTTAAAACTAACTTATCAACTATAAACCACGCTTAGTCTTACATTACTAATACAGTGTTATTCTTGATTATTGTAAGAATAAAATAGCTGCCTATGATCAGCTATAAGCCGCTCGTATAATATATTAACCAAACGCACACGTCATTATGTTGGCCAATGTCTGAACGAGAGTCTCAGCGTGGACAGATTCTATACAATCCAGATTGGGTATTTAGAGTTGCAAACCGATGCAAAACCCTCGAGTATAACAATGGACTTGTATAGAATATCCGAACGCTAGGAAAAGATCCGAAGATACAAATTCAGAGACTTGAATAAGAATATGACAATATGCCTCTCAAGACGTTAATGTGTAATATATATGTAAGCCGTATGATTAGATAAGTCCCATAGCGTTATGAGACAACCACTTATGTAATAGTATTCTATAAGAATACTCAGAAATATTATGTTTGATATAACATTATTATGTCTTCAGCAAGCCGAGGCAAAGCTGAAGTGAACGCAGAAATAACGATGAATCAGTACCTTAATACTAAACCACTTAAAACTAACTTATATCTAAATGACGCTTATGTTTTATACTGTGTTGATGAACACACGCATGACAAGAGTAATGTCTGAACGGGAGTCTCAGCGTGGACCGATTCTATACTATCCATATTGGGTATTTAGAGTTGCAAACCGATGCAAAACCCTCAGGTAAGTCAACAGACTAGCATTGAGAATATCCAAACGCTAGGAATAGATCCGAAGATGCAAATTCCGAGACTAACTAAGAATGTGATAATATACTTCTTTTAAATTAATGTATAATTTTGTAATAATAATACTCTTTTCTAGAAGAGTCATAATTATAATAATCTGGAGTCGATGTGGGCATGACAATGACAATGATAATGGAATCAGTTAGTTGAGATAGCAAGAATACGTATATATAATATATAGATTTGTGTATCTCTTGAACACTTAATACAAGCACCGAATTATTGTTCAATATGAATTATACTTGTTTGCATGGTTACAAAGGTACCCCTTGTATATATTATCTCTTTGACATTTAGAGAAGGCAATTCAGAACCCGTAGTATTACATATAAAAGAACCAAGTGTGACCATAGTACTGGGAATTGCACATCAATGCACAGTATTATTCAAGCTCCATGGTAGCAAGCCCAGCCCGAAAGCATGAGACAACTAAGTCAATAGTCTGTAAGATCGTTGAGCTTCGCACTTGCAGCCTCGCCCATATAGTATAAAAATTAGATTGTATGTAAATATATAATTGGGGTCTTTAACCACAAATGTTAGCAAACAAGGGTACAGATGTCTTATCGTATGCTATTTGGACGGCTTGCCAGAATAGTTCTAGCCAAGCGGTCCATTTCGCGAGTGTAAATAAATTACAAGCCCAAGCGATTCACCCTTTTCAAAGATTACGCGAGGGCATCGATCAAAGACGAAGTTCTACCATGAAACTCGTGGTCCCCTAACAAATTAGGTGACTTATGAGAACCTCGATCCCGGCGTAAGCAGAGTTTAACTAAATTTAATATTAATATTTCCATAATAGTTACTAGAACCACATCTCTCAACTAAACGAATCACATTATCAAAGATACGTAAGCCCAATTCCATTAATTACAACTTTATTGTTAAACGCGGTCAATTCCAATTCAAAATAATAATTTTAGCATTTTAATCAATTCTGTGAATTTATACGTTCCGTTATATGATGTAAGTAGCTCAAATTATGCTTTAATTGACAGTAGGGTAATATATACTTAAATGTTTAGAATAAGTTTAAAATATTAAAATCTGGATCATTTTATAAGAGTCTCAAATCCATAACGCACACGTGATATACAGTTTATAATCATTGTAA